>JAMKCH010030873.1:0-16254 GCA_023653785.1 Ophioderma brevispina | reverse complement strand
TGGGGTTTTTCGCTGTTGTTGTCCTTCTCTCTATTAGGTCCATGATGGATCATCACGTATAGCGACGGCATTGGGGTTTTTCTAAGGAATTTATATTAGCTTCTCTCTATTAGGTCCATGGTTCAACTCAGGCAACCGCATAGCGTTTGCAAAAATGTGATAGTTTTAATACAGGGAGCAGGGGGGCCGACTCCCTGTGTTCGATACTAGATTTGGGATTTTAGAGGTTGCCTGGCTCCTGGGGATCTCTATTAGGAAGGGGGCAAACCCTAATATTCCATTGCAAACTGACATCTCATGCGATAAAAACGTGCCGCTATCTGGGTACTTCTATGGACCATAAGTAACAATCCTAGGGTGGACACGTTTTTTCAATCAGCTGCACGTGGGGTGTTACGAGGGGTCAGAGTTAACCTATGGGGGTCTAATGTTTAAACTGCTCCACATCTAATGTAATAAGCTCAAATTATTTCCTTAGGTAACCAGGAGTAAAAAGTCATTTGATCAATGCCGTGTGGGTGCTTCCTTCTAAGATTTTGGGAAAATAGGCTAAGCGTCATTGTTTAGTCAAGAAAGGTCTACATTTGTAATACCAAGATTTCTTTGTAAAAGATATCAACAAAAAAATTTAATTATCTGATGCAAATATGCCTTTTATGTTGATAGGGTTGGTTTCCTTTATCGGGAGGGTTATGTCCCATCCCCATAGAGTCCTACAGGGCAATGTGAACCCTTCCAGATAAAAGAAGATGAAGCCAAAAATGCAAAAGCATTTCAAATTTGGAATCAGTATCAGTAAACATTGCTAAAAATATTTTTACAAAGAAACTTGTATACAAACATGACCTTTCTTGAATAACAAATGAACCTTTAGCCTATTTTCCCAAATATCTTGGAAGGAGCACCACACCATGTGACCCAATGGCTTTTTTTCCTCCTGGTTACCTAAGGACATATTTGGCTACATTACATTAGATTTAGAGCAGTTTTAACATTTGACCCCCCTAGTAACTTTACCCCTCCTCTTGTAGGTCCCTGCAGCATATTTTATTTACGTGTCCACCCTGGGGTTTATTTTGATCCATCTAAACTATTTGACATGCATAACTTTTTTATATCATTGCGATGCAGGTTGACCTTGCGTGCCCTCTAGGTATATGAAAAAACCTAATCGTCCTTAATATATGCCATGATGATTCCTCCAAAACCGCTTTATGACATTCCTTCATTTTTACCACCCGGCAGGGAAGGTTAAGATTCCACACCACTAATAGATCTTGTCTGGCCCCTCTGGCCGAAGAGTGTTTAGAAAAAAGTAAATGGGGTCAAGGCTAAGTTAAAATTGAAAAATAGTAAAAACCGGAACTTCCTGGGCCATATTTTGTTTAGAAATTATTTTAATATACAAATCAGCACGATATCAAGATAACAAAGTCTGTGAGTCTTTCTACTGAAGTAATTACATTCCTAATTTTAATCCCCCCCCCATAATATTTCGACTAGAAAGCCACATTTTCAGAGAGATTCAAACTCTCGTTGCTCACGCTTCAACCTCGAAATCCTGTCAACCTTATGATTTTCTTGCTGAATGGGAGCAGAGGTCTAACGCTCACAGGGTCTATGCAATAATTAAGGCTGACTCAAAGAATTTACTGAGGATGCCCTCAATTTCACAAATCGTGTTTTGTTTAGTGCATTACATCAATGCTTGTCCTATACTAATCACTGTTTGAATTGCTAAAGCTTAATCGAATCTTCATATAGAAAATCAACAACTTTGTTTTAAAATTTCCGATCCGGAAATTTGTGTTTACACAGTATCCTATGGGAACGTAAATACTACCATAAATGTTTACTGCATCAAACGAAAAATCCGATTCCATCTCAAATTCAGGAATTGTGCATTTTAAGTTACAATCTTGTAGTTCTAGTTGCTATTTTTCATTATTACACAAAAAAATATTGCAAAATCTCTGATTCAGACTTAAGTAACTCAGTCCGCTTCGTTTAATGAGAAATTTTTACGTTTTAATTAAGACCATTTTGTACACAAACCAATGGCCATTTATTTGGGGGGTGTGCAACCTAAAACCGCAAAAGCAATTAATTAATGCTGTCGCACAACCACTCTCCTGACCACAACAGGCGTTTGTGTTCCGTTACCAACTAGTAGATCCTAGATCAGAGTGTGGGCACAACAGACCACCAGGCAGTGTACCCTTTTTTTTTGGTTTTATATTTAGCATGGATGGCCTTATATGCATGAATTCAATGTCAGAATCTTGACGAGCGAAACTCCTTCAATTGCATGCTAAAATCAAGCAAATGATACAACCCTAGAAAGTAATTAGACAATATTATAGAAGCTCGTAGAAACTGCGAGCATAGAATTAAATAAGACGAAAAATACACGGTCTCCGAACCCGTCCTCTCGCTATCTCGGCGTGAGTTGTCACCACTGGATCACAGAGGACTGGTGTTTATGTGGATACCATGAACGAGCGCCTAATGTATTTCAGTCTTTATTTCAGAGATTCAGCGGCGAATTAGATTATATATTTTAGAATGGTGAGCCTTAAGCATGATCTAGTCAAGAATCTATTATTTTGGGTTTATTTAATCTTTCTCTAGCAGGGTAGCTCTAAAATATGCTAAGTACTGATTTCAAACCTGAAAACACAAAGTTCAAAATATTGAGAATAATGTTAATTATGCAGTACAAGTGGAAAAATAAAAAGTTTGTCGGTTCTTAGCAGACACCTTGACCAGGCTATGGTCAATCAATAATATTAATTTTACGGTATTGTACCTATGTTTTGTAAATTATTTATCGTTGATTGGGCATGGAAAATAGATATGCTATATGATATGAAAGTGTTTCAGAATTTTCCTTCAGGAAAGCACTGACATTGTTCTCCTTCATGATCATAATTGGATCAAAACAGCAGCTTAAAGCCTGATTAATAAAAATCTAAATTAAAACAGTGGAATAGAAGGTTATCGTTTAATTTTAGTATTATTATTCACTTACAAAGTAAAAGTAAAGATGTGACATTAACTTATATGTAGAGTTTCAGTCCAGTTTAACACTCTGTTTTATTACAGTGCACGAAGATTCACATAACATGTGTACCTAAAAAATAGAAATACTGATTTTGGCCCTGATGCAAAGCTTCCATTAAAAATACCCCCATCTGAAGGGTTAAAGCCCTGAGAAATGTTTTCTTTGATACAAAATTGTGACATTTCTAATTTTCGTATAGGAGCAAATACAAAATCATCCTGTTTTATATTGAAATATAAGCAAATCACATCAGCTTTTTTCTCTCTTTTCCGACATTTCTGTAGCGCAATACACTGTAAGAAATCTATGACTGTCTAATCTACATGAAATTCCTATTTATGAACAATTTTGGTGTCTCAAATACAAAATTGCTATAGATTCAGAACGAAAACATATTGCCATGAAGAGTGAATAGCAATTACTTTATTCAAAGAATTCTGAGTAGACAGCGTTGTGGATAATAGGTACAAAACTGAAATGTTTACATCAACCAAAATTGTTAAATGTATATTCTCAATTCATCGCCACGTTTTTTTAAATGTATATGTTTTGCTAAGGGCCAAGGGCCTATAGCATAAATACATGCATCGGCACTCGGGGCACCGAACGTTGCGGCCGGTTGAAAAAAATCAACCAAAATAAACAAAATCATAACGAATTACATTACAAAACAACAACAGAAAACCCATAAAAATAAAACAAACAACACCATTTAGGTATAAAATTAGATACATGTAACCTCTACTAAATAACAGGAATATTTTGCATGTTTGAAAAGATCCTAGCGTTTGAAAATATGATACAATGAAAGAAACAATGAAAGCTCCCCTAAGTAAGTAATCGGACAAACCAATGCTTTTCAACGTCATGGGCAATAACAATGGCTCTGCGTGCAGAGATATGGAAATTTGTCCCTATGCATAACGGGCGGATTTACTTTCATTATTTGATAACTTTTCTTTTATAACTTACCCTTCTTTGCTGGATCCATGGGGGGGAACTTGGTGCACATCCTTTGGCCACTGATATTCAAGGGTAAAAGAGATGACATTTAACTTCATTTTCAAAAAATATGCAAATACAGAACTGTGAACCCCGTAGAACTAATTTTTATAATTTAGAGAATTTATTTAGGAAATATTATGTACGTCCCAGGGGTGTGTCACCTGTACACGCGATGAGATCTGCCTGATCGCCTATAGTAAAGTTTTAACAGAATCCACCACCCCCCCCCCCCCCCGCATATTGTAAGTTTTATTTACAGAAATTAGGCACGACTTCCATATAACCCCCCTTGTAAAAGAAATTGAATCTGTAAGAGGGGCCAAACCGTGTGAAACGCATTTCAAAACGGAATAAACCTCAAACTCGTTCGAACCTCGTCTTCATGGCCCAACTTCATCCCCATTGAAAAAATGTGTTTCACCCGATTTGGCAGTCCTCTATGTGGGTAAAGAACGAAGGCAAGTGTTTAAGTATTATAAGGTTTGAACCTTGTTGGGCCGACGAAGATGTAAGAAAAGTGAAGGGCTCGTCCGGAGTTCGAACCCGGGACCACCCTTTCGCACCCGAAGCGAGAATCATACCACTAGACCAACAAGCCTGTGATACTTCATTATTGTTTTTCTACACTAAATATAGAACTATACAAATGTACGCTTCATTCAGTTTCCTGCGGTTACTTTTTCCCATAACCAGGTACCCGTGATTCATTTAAAATTGATGGCAACTTAATCATAAGCATCTGTCTGTATCGTTATTATATTAATCACCATAATAATGGACCAGCCTGTGTTACTTGGTTCACCTTTAATATACAGTGATGATTATTCCCCTTATTTTTTTTAAAGATACCCAGTATATCGATACATACATATGCCCTTGAAAACAATATCGCAAAAATAGCAAATCAGCGCCCACCCATTCCCAATTATTATTTTTTGAACACCTTTCATAAAAAAATTGAATTTTGATCATGAATTTGGTACTGGCATTTCACATCAGTACTAGCTTTCAATGAAGCCTGCCTTTTGTGAAAATATTTCCAATGATGTATTTTAATTGGGCTAAGCCTATATATCATACAGTGAAAAGTTGTATTTTAATTACAAATTTTACAATATAAACAAAAAATATTTTACCTATCAATGTTAGCATAAGGGCCTTTACAAACTTATAACAAATTATATATAAAGAAATATATTTCTACGCAATAGCGATTCCATTTAAAGGTAAATATGATAAGCTTGGTGTTCTACGACATGTTGAAATATATCAAATACTAAGCATTTCAGGACGTACCACAAAAGTAACAGCTAAAAAAAAAAATTATCTATTTCACTGTACTTCTCTTCTCCAAAATTATTGTATACAATAATGCTGTATTAATAATTGTGATTTTTATGTACCTTTTCTTTTGTATCACCCTGTATATATTTTTGGAACACACCGTGCCTTATTATCAACGGGATCATCATGTTTTAGGCGACTGTATTGGACGTTTGTTTTTCTAAAGCAATTATATTTGCTCTGTTGATCTTTCGATCCTGTTTATTACACCTCGTAAGTCTCAATATGTGGGATATTCATTTTCCCTTATTGACAATATTCAGTCAGTTGCAAGCATCTTCTGACGGGAAAATGGTTTTGGCAGTCGTTTGAATGAAATTGAAAGGGCGCAAAGCCTGCATCCTCTTGGAGCCATCCAGTGGAGTGCAGAACAGCGCAGTAAAGAAAGAATGGTAAAATTTTTGAATTTCTAATAAAAAGATAACGCTTTTCAATATCAAACTGACCTTGTTCGGAAAAACAAAAAACCCTTTAACCAAAAGAATGTGCTTTTGGAAATGTGTATTGTCTAATCCAACAAAACACTAAAAATCCGTGCTAAAATGAAGAAGTGGTATAAATTTTTCACTCACCATAACTCGGTCATATGTGTCCTTTTGGAAGATTTTTTCGGTGTCGGAAAACTAACGAAATGCACTTTGCAGATGTGTCATTAATTGTATGGTTTTCTTCTGTCCTTGAAATAGAGGGCGCCTTTGAGGGTTCTCTTTTTTTTTTAAGACACCACCCGGTATTTTCAATACGTTATCTACACCAGACTCAGTGGATTGAGCACTCGCCTCGCACTCCAAAGGTCGTGGGTTTGAGTCCCACTGCGGCCAACGGGTTGGGCCCTTGAGTAAGGCGCTTTACCTCAATTACTCCTCTCCACCCAGGTGTATAATGGGTCCAGCAATTATTCCAATGCTGGGAAAGTAACAGACTCGCGGTGCGGGAGGAGTGGCGACCCCCCCCCCCCCCCCACAGCAAAACTTAAGGAAGGGAGTCGGGCCAAACGCTAAGGAAAGAGATTAGCACTCCGCGCACGAGCTCGGCACGACGACTTTTACTATTTATCTACACACAGTTGCAACCTTTCCGTAGGGGTTCAACCAAGGAGGATTAAAATAAGGAGATGACACTCGTGGACGAACAGTGGTCCCTGGACCTTGGTTTACGGGGGGCGCTATAACGACTCGGGTTAGATTTTAAGGGGTGAGACACCGCACTAAAAAGTCCAGGCAAAACTCGGGGATAAAAATACATAGGCGATAATCTGTAGACTATTTGGACTTAAAACGTAAAATTGGTGTTATATGAAAGCTTGTGAATTTCTGAATTGCTATAACATGGGATATACGGTGAATTAAGTTATTTTTACAAAAACAAAAGTAGGGAACTACACTTTCCAGGGGATTTCAATTGAAGGGACCCGAATGTGTAGACTGCAAGGGCTGCTTTGTAGCAACATATATAACCTTGATCTACAATGAGATAAATAAATCTGAAGAACATAAAAGGAGCTATATTTTGGTACTAAACATGCCAAATTGACCTTGAAATAACTGAGATAGGCGCATTTGAAAAATGAAATAATTAACATTGTGAAACATTCAGTGTACGAACCCCTTAAATTAGGATGGCCATAGGTTCGATGGAGGGCGCTATATATAGACGAGAGTGCCAATGCGACGTTCGTACGTCATGTTACAACGGCGAACAGTACTGTATACTATGATGTTAATTTATCAGGGGGACCATCAATCCGTTGGTATGCGCGAACTTTTGTTATTTGCCATGCATATTGTGGGGTAAAGGAGCAAAAGCGCGACAGGCGTTTAAGAGTTAAACCCCCTGCGTTAAACCACATTGGCATTCTTGGCCTTTGGTTGAATCCTCCATGTTAATAAAGACAGCCTTGTTCAGGCGCTCTACCAACTTCATCTTGGTTCCTACGTCTGATATAAAAAAAAGTCATAAAATAAGGAGTGGAGAATATCCCCCTCCCTAACAACTAAAAAATGGCGAGAGTTCACTCTTTTAGAATACCTAATTTGAGGTCTCCAATTCCCTGGCCTGTTCCATGCTTCCACTAGCGAGTTCAATAAGTTCAAATCAGGCAGAGCGCCTTGTATAGTCTGTCAGGCTTTTCCGCTTTTGACAAAAATTTGATAGTTTATACAGGGAAGGTTTAAAACCACAAGCAAATGAAACAAGGCTGTCGCTCTGAGTAGAGCAACCACTGCAATCTGACCACAACATGGTGTTTGTGTTTTATACCTAGACTAGTAAGAACTTGGATCCAGCCAGTGTGCACACACAGGACCACCAGCAGTATCACCAATTTTTTAACTCTTTTATCTGACAGGGTAGCCCTAAAATGCTAAAGCATTGATTTTAAAACTGAAAACAAAATGTTAAAAATAATTGAGAATAATGTTATTATGCATGTACAGTGTGAAAAATAACCAAGTTGTCGGGGTACTTTTTTATGTACTGTATTGTACTATGTTTGTAAATTATTTGTATCTTTGATTGGCTGGAAAAAATATGAATGATAAGTGATATGAAAGTGTTAAGAAATTTTTTTCAGGAAAACCGCTGACATTGTTCTCGTCAATGAATAATAATTTGATCAAAAAACGCAGCTTAAAAGACAATGATAAATAAAAATATAACAAAGTGGATGCAGAGCAAGCAACGTAAAAAAGTGGAAGAGAATGTTATCGTAGCCTTAAAATTAGTATTATATCAAGTTAAAGCACGTGGCCATAGAATATAATTGTAATTTAAGTTCAGTTGACATCTGTTAAGTTAGTGTCCGGATCATTTAATATCAAAAATAGCTATAGATTCAGAAACGTAAAAAAATATTGACCATGGAAGAGTGATAGGCAATACTTATCCAAAGAATAGTAAACACTTTGTGGAAAAAAGTTACAAACTGAATGTTGACATACACAAAAAACAAACAAAACAATAATAAACAACAACATAACAAAACAAACAACAAAACATAAAAAATAAAAACAACAAACCCAACAAAACAACCACCATTTAGTAGAAATTTATATTCATGTGATACTAAATAAACAGGAATATTTTGTGAAAGATAAATAGCGTTTGGAAAATATGGTGTAAAAATGAAAGGAAAATGAAAGGGGCCCAATAAGTAAGTATTTGGACAAAACCAATGCTTTGGAACCTTATTTTCAACTTAGCAAAAAATAAATACTCGGGCTCGTCCGGAATTGAACCCCGGGACCTCGCGCACCCAAAGCGAGAATCATGCCCCTAGACCAACGAGACGATTGTTGCTTTCTGATATACTACATGTACGCATATTGACAGTTGAACTTCATTTGATTAAAGGGGTAAACGAATGATTGGTGTTGTATTTGTAACTTCTTTTTGGTTTTCAAAAGGTCAGATGATGGCATATTAAAAATATTCTTAGTATTTTTCTTGCTCAGTAAGCTTGATTGGGAAAGTCTGCTCTTAATAATATAATTTTAAAAAAAAAAACTTTTTACTTAAAAAAAAGTGTATTTTTTGAACCACATTAATTGACAGGTCAATTGGTTTTGTATGTGTAAAATTTAAAATGTGTATATTATGGCTTTGTTAATGATTATTTTATTTGTAATAGTAATTTTGGGACTATGATACGGTTATGCTTGCATAATTTTATAATGGTTTTTTTTAATTTTGATATGTTTAATGTTATTATTCTTGAACTGTGCCCTTTTGTGGGGTACATACTGTGTAATGTTATTTTATGAACCTTGCAGTAATTTAAAATGTCTCTGTGCAAAGGTAACAATTTGTTATAAGTTTAAAAGCATTGTTTTAATTGCTTATGATTTTGATGTTGTATTTTAAGACTGTGCCATAGGGAAGAACAGGGGGATACTTGAATTTCCCTCTGAATATGGACCCAGTATAAAGAAGAAATAAACAACATACAATAATACCAGCCAACAAACACAACAAAAACAAAAACAATACTAATTTATATACCTTGAAAGTTGTTCTTCAGGGTGGAGTAGCTTTAAAAAGGAGTCGTAATAAAACCAGCTTGGTAGCTTGACGTGTTCACATAGTGGGTGGTTAACTTTCCAAAACACAGTCAAGTTTTCATTCTTTTGGAAAAGTTTTTGAAACTTTATAATTAAAAGCTAAAATAATCCCAATTTTTAATGCCACTACATAGTAAAAGGTTGCATTTTGTTATTGATTCTCATTAAAACTACATAGTTTGTTCTAATACTAATAATGAATAAAATTTGTATGTGATCACCCTATATTAATGTGGCAGGACTGCAGGTTGCAGCGACGTTTACGTGGCAACAGCAATTGTGGTGCAATGCATTGAGGGCGTGCGACCTTATTTCAATGCACCGCGACGATGGCGTCAACCCCTTATGTCAATGTGATAACAGACCATGAAACGAGCCTATTCGGGTACAACAAAGTAGGGGGGGGGCGTGTATTTCAATATCCGCGTAAGACAATGATTGTTATCGTTGAACTAATCGATCTTTTGCGTGGATTTCAAGCAGAACAAACAAAGAAAAACAAACAAAAAAACAATGACAGTAAAAACAACAAAATAATTATAAAAAAACGAGGCAAACAGATGATCAGATAGCATTTAGGTCAACGAAACCAAGCTGGTAATGCATTGTGTATACTAAAATTATAAAAATAATAGTAAAGACTACCATTAGCGTTTGAAAGAATGGACATGACAGCATATTAAAGGACACTATCTGGTCAAAAAGCATTCAATTTGCAGGAACACCTTGAAGGTGAAGGAAGTCGGTAGAATTATCATAAGTTATTTTAGCGACTAAAAAAATGATAGAAAAGGAAAAAACGACAGTGTCCAAAGATTATGGAATTCAATTCAGTTACGTTTGTAGTAAGAGCTAGTAAGTGGTGTATAACGGACACTGAGATAACTTGAATAGAATATTAGGCGATCTATACTTGTTACAGACATGTAAAAATCTGATTTTTTTTATGATTTCGTCGTTTCTGATTTAGCCAACGGCATGGTCGTGCCTTTAAAAGAGTGCATTAATGGAACGCTTGTCAACTAATAAAAGTGTAAAACACTCTCAGTCTCTTCGCGGACTTGAAACAGTGACCTCGCAACCTAGGACTAATAGTAGGCCCATATTTGTTGTCTTATAATTGACCATTTTGAGAAAGCCAGGATTTATCGTTGCCAAGATGGAGGGACCCGCCCACGTACCATTATGACTTCTTGTGGTTTTGGTTTTTACACCACGCAGACACACACTATTTAAAAGGTTCAATATTAGACTACTGTGCAGATTTGCTACAACGGGAGGTGGGGCACTATAAGAACATTGGGGTCAAAATTTTTCATGAAAATATTAGGCAATTAGTTGGCTGTATTATTTGGTAATAATAGAATGGGAGTTGAGTACAGTTCTCACAAGGTACATTATAGTAGTCCTAATTCATCACAAATAACCACCATATGTAATCTTTTGCATTAAACTCATTTGAAACTGTTCTTCCATAGATAATGCCGATTAAATTAACTTAATGTATTTGATGCAACAATCGGTACAATAACCATCTTCCCCAAATGGAATCCTCGCACAATGTCATGTATATTACTTATTTAAAATGTTTCATGATCGAAAGATTAGGACTAAAGACTGGATGATATAACATAAGATAAAATAATAATTAGGACTTACATCAACCAAAGCGAGAATCAGACCCTAGACCATTGAGCAATAAAAGTACTCAATTGTGCATACTACATTTAATATGAAAAACTTTATGTGATTACCTTTGATCTTTGATGTAAAATATTTAACGATATTCCTATTACCATAAAGAAGACTCTCAACTACATGGTCAGTTAAGTTCTTTACATCATATCTTAAACAACTAAAGATGTCGTAATCTGCTAACTCATGTTCTTTTTAAAAAACATTAGATAGCAATAACCCGAACCAAAGTGAAACGTCTAAATTTGACCCCCAGTCATATCTTAAAATCCTGCCATCAAGATGAACCACATGGCACAAGGAATACTTCAGTACTCTACTCTAAACATGTCATTGACTAAGCAGTGCCCAACTGACACAACAGTGAAAGTAATAATAATACCACACTTATATAGGTAAACAAACAATCTCATGAAAAGCTGAAACATTCCTGAAAAGAGTCAGTTAACGTCCAGTTGAGATGAAGTTAAGGATTTGGCCATAGAAAAATTCAATCTGTGATTGTATATTTTTGGACAGTCTGTAATGGGCAGTGATAAGTAATCCGCTCGGTATGCATGGGCCCAAACACTTCAGATTCCTTTTTCATGGAGTGCAAGACATTTTATTATCTATGCAGCTGAAAATATTTTCAGGTTTATATCACCACCCGATTTTTAGATTGAGCTATTTTTCATATGGTGGAACACAAAGTACCTGTCCTCTTTCACGAATAATAAAGTTAGAGGTTCAAATGTGTGTTCCAATTAACTTGGACCCTATATTTCATAACTAAGTCGAATGGGAAAACGAAGGGAACAGCGCTCATGTGAGAAAAGTTGTTTGGCAAACTTTGAACCAACATCTTTGTGCCGACCAAACCCGTTACTTGCCGCGTAACCCCATTTCTATACAATTTAACGCGTTATAGGCAAATCGAAAATATTGCACCGGTATGAATGCAGGTAAACCGGTGCCGAATAAACATAATTTAATTTTCCAAGAAATTGAAAATACTAGACGGAGAACACGCGTAGAACTAATTTTTTTTTATAATTTTAGAGATTTAGTCGGAAAATTATATAATTCCCAGAGGTGCGTTACCTGAAACGCTATGCGATCTGCCTGTAGCCTATAGTAAGTTTTTACAGAAAAATTATTTATATTTGTACCTGTGAAAGGACTTGAGCTGCAAAGAATGGAAGGCAAGTATTCATTTAGTGAGGTTTGAAACTGGTTGCGACGACGAAGGTGTAAGAAAAGGAAAGGGTCGTCCCGGGAGTCGAACCCGGGATCCTCTCGCACCCGAAGCGAGAAGAATACCACTAGGAACAAACGGAGCCGTATACGTGTTACTAATTTATGTTTTTTCTACACTAAATAAAACATTCACATTAACGACTTCATGAGTTTCGGCTGTTACAAGGTCCCACTGATCATTTTCCAAATGTAATGTAATCATAAGCATAGTCTGAGAATGTAACGCTGTGTATCGTTATTATATTCATCACCATAATAGTCATGCTACAACCTTGCGTTCTCTGTTACCTTTAATAACAGTGATTTATATTCATGATTTTAGAAGTAATACCAGAAAAAGCCTAGGAGTGACATGCAGTAAATATAATATGCATTATAAACCAATATTCAAAAATGCCAATATGCGCCCACCCATTCGCCAAATTATGATTTTGAACACATTTTATATAAAGTTTGATTTTGATAAGGAATTTGTAATGATTCTTCACATCAGTAACTTCTTTCAAAATGATAACGCTGCGTGCATAATGTTTCAATGATGCTACTTTTATTGGGTTTAACCTAAAATATCCATAAGTGAAAATTTGTAATTAAAATATTTTAACCTATCCTGTATAGCATAATGGCCTTTACAAAGTATAACAAATTATTTTTTCTTCCTGCGGCATGTTTTCTTCTTCCAATATTATTGTAGACAAATAATGCTGTATTAATAAAAGAATGCGGAGATTTTTTTATGTACCTTTTCTTTTATATCACCTGTTGGAACTCCGTGCATTTTATCCACGGGATCATCATGTTTTAGCACAACTGTATGGACGTTTTGTTGTCTAAGGCAATTGATATTTGCTCTATGATTCTTCGAACCAAATGTTAGAACTAATTTTTATAATTTTAGAGAATTTATTTCGGGAAAATTATGTTCTTCCAGAGGTGCGTTACCTTAAGGCTATGAGATCTGCTGCGATCCTATCGTAAGTTTATAACAGAAAATGTATTTTATATTTGTCCTGTGACCGACTTGGAAGCTGCCAAGAATGGAAGGCAGTATTTTTAGTGAGGTTTGAACCTTGTTTTCGACACGAATGTGTAAGACACGGAAAGTGCCTCGTTGGGAGTCGAACCCCGGGACCTCCTCGCACCCGAAGCGGAGAATCATCCCACTAGACCAACGAGCCGTATACGTGGTTATTTGGTAAGTTTTTCTACACTAAATATAAACTATACAAATTCAACGCTTCATGGAGTTCATGCTGTTACTTATTTCCCATAACCAGGTTACCCCATGAGTCTTTCAAATTGTAACGTAATCCATAAGCATCTGTCTGATGTAACGCTGTGTATCATTATTATATTCCAATCACCATAATAGTCATGTATAATTGTACCACACTGTGTTACTCTGTTCACCTTTAACTAACAGTGATGAGTAGTCCTTATTTTTAGAATAATACCAGTATTAATGACATGCATAACAATTAATGCAGTATCAAACAATATCTCAAAAATATCAATCTTCGCTTCGCCACCCATTTCCGAAAATTATTTTTGAACACCTTTCATATAAGTTTTGAATTTTGATAATGAATTTGTAATGCAATTTCACACATCAGTAACTCTCTTTCAAAATGATCACGCTTGTTGCATAATGTTCAATGATTTATTTTAATTGGGTAAACCTAAAATATACATTAAGTGAAAATTTGGTAATTAAAATATTTTAACCTATCCTGTATAGCATAATGCCTTTACAAACGTATAACAAATATAATATTTCCTTCCTGCGCATGTTCTTCTTTTCCAAATATTAGTTAGACAATACTGCTGTATTTATTAGACCCTATCAGTGATTTATCATCAGAGTAAAACACATGCATGAATAGCTTAAAAAATAAAAGGATTAAGTCACGATGTAGAATTCTCTTAAGTTACTTTTTCCAACTGAAGAATTGACAGAAAGTAATGAAAACGGCGTGTTCCAATATACGAATTCTCCATTCAAGTACACTTTAAGTAAGTGTCCGTTTCGTACGTATGCCTAATATGTTCTTTATTAGTTTTACATTATTCAGGTTGCTTCTGGTCTTAATTATTTGCAGGGTAATTTAGGATACTTGTACTTTTTACCTACGATGCAAACTCTGATTTTTGATGATTTTTTTTTTCGATTTCTGATTTAGCAAATTCACCTGATAGCCTTAAAAGAATTGAGATTTTTATGTACCATGTTTTTTTCTTTTAAATCCCCCTGTTGGAACACCATGCTTTTATCCACGGGATCATCATGTTTTAGCGACTGCATTGGGAGTTTGTTTTTTTTCTAGTCTTTAATTTGCTCTATTGATCTTCGAGCTTGTTATTACACCCAGGTAAGTGTCCTTTTTATAAGCCATATATGGATATTCCTTTACCCTTATTGAATTGAACATTTGCAATCATCTGCGAACATAATTTTCTCAAGTCGTTAATATGAAATTTGAAAAGAGCGCAAGCCTGAATCCGTTAGGAGGCAGCCAAGTGGAGGGCAGAGCAAATAGCAGAGCAGTAAAGAAATAATTGAGGTAGATCTCTGGAAATTCGAATAAATAAAAACTAAACTCTTTAATCAGAACTGACCGGGACGGAAAAAAACAAAAGAAACCTTAAAAAAAGAATGTGCTGGAAAATGTGTATGTATAAAACCACCTAAAAGACTAAAAAATCCGTGGATAGATGATGAAGGTGTACAAATTTTTAATCAGCCATAAACTCGGTCAATATGTGTCCTTTTGGAAAGATGTTTTCGTTGTCGGGAAACCTATCGAAATGCACTTTTGATGTGTATTAATTTGTATGGTTTACTTTTCTCTTCGTGAACTAGATGGGCACGTTGAGGATTCTCTTCTTTTTTTTGAGGACCACCGGGTATTTTCAATACTTATCTTACACACACCTTCGAGGGGGTCAACCACCTTTGGCATTTTTGGCATTTTGGTGGATCTCCATGCCAAAATAGCCTTGTTCAAGGGCCTCGACCAACTTCATTCAATTGGTCACACGTCTGATATAATAATGTGCATCATTTAAGGAGAGGCGCATATCCCCCTCCCTAAAAACTAAAAAAATGTCGAGAATTCACTCTATAAACCACCTAATTTGCGGTCTCCAATTTCACTGGTCTATGTTCATGCTTCCAGTAGCATGAGTAGCATGACTAGCGCGTTCAATAAGTTCAAATCAGGCAGAGCGCTTTGTTCAGTCTGTCAGGCTTTTTCTTCATTTGCAAAAATTTGAATAGACCGCCCCCATAGTCAATAGCCAGCCAATGCTGGTGGACAAGCTAGACGCATTCCAGTACATACAATACATTCACATGTCAATTGATCCCTGTGCAATCGGTAAACATGGATCGTTTGACAGCTTAATGTATTGTAGTCCGGAATGTATGTCGATTTCATGCAAAACGTGCTATTTCGCGAAGGTAAGACACACCCAAAAACATTGTCTCAAAATTGTATGTTTTATGTTAAACATTTAGGATTCAATACCTATTACGGGAAAAATAATATTGCCAACAACACTTCTTAAGTTTCTGCCCACAGTATGCACACAAACATTTTTTACAGCAACAAGATAGGGTTTATTACTTATCAAAATTTTAAATAAAAAAAATTATGCCAATGATGGAATTATCAGAGAGGTTGCTGGGACACAATTTGATTTGTACGAGTAAAGTTTGAGTTACCTAATTGAACTCAAGAAATATGTCCAATTGTTTAGTTATTACGTTATCCTTGAGTATTGATATTCTGCCTGAAAATTAGGACTTTGATAAACCAGACATATTAAGATACCTTTTTACTAATATTC
>JAMKCH010030872.1:0-63533 GCA_023653785.1 Ophioderma brevispina | reverse complement strand
AATAATTTAAGTGGTGAATATGATCGCTCTATACATTTGTCATAAACAAAAGTAGAAAAACACTACAAAACTGGGCCATTTAACCCCGTATAGTGGCTATGAAAACACCATTATATGGTGTTAAATGGCATTTGGGCAGCCATTTTGAAAACACCCTCTAGCGAAAAAGTGCCGGGGTAGCAAAAGTCTACCCTCACTTTTTTGTTATGTCTGATGGTCTAGTACATGGCTGTGAAGAGTAACTTAGGGCACATCTCTTGCACACGGGGACCCACCCAGCCAACGGACTAGTAAACATATTGCCATAACTTTTTTTCCAGATGAGCTAGAGTACCGAAACTTAGATATATTGTAGGGGGCACAAGCCCCTACTAACCATGTAATCCATTCCCCCATGGTCCTCCCCTGGGTCTGACAGGGGGGTGGGGAAATGTCAAAAAAGGTCAACATTTCACCAAAAGGTAAACATTTTGCCATAACTTTTTGTCCAGATCAGCTAGAGTACCCAAACTTAGATATATTGTAGGATGGCACAAGCCCCTACTAAAGCGCTTTGATCATGTCATGCTAAAGCGCTATATAAATGCTAATTATTATTATTATAAAGAAACTTCATCACACATGTAAAAGCAAGGAGATGTTAAGAAAGAGAATGGAAGGATTCCTTTTGTAACGCATATTTGGAAGATTTTGTTCTAACCTACTTACTAAGCAAAATTAACAAACATGTTAAACAAACCCTATATAGACACAAACCAAAATTATCTAGAAGCCTGAACAAATGTTCTTTCATGTATTAAAGAATTGTTTATTATTTCATACTAGGGAGGGGAAACTTTTGGGGGACAACCCATAGATAGACATGCTGTTACAGACAGCCTGTAATTTGTGTAACTTTGTATGGTAAGCCAACATTATCATATGTGTTTTTTATTAGAAACCTTGAAGTTTCGCAGCAACAAGGTGAAAAGTGTGAACATATTTATATGAATTTGGAAAATTAACAAGTTTAAAACCTGCCATACACATATTTTATGTATTGCATAAACTAGGGTGCTAGTTGCTATCATATGGGCTAATTAAAAAATATGATGATTTTGCTTCCTCGAAGATATTATGAAGTCATAGTGACATCATTAATAGTAAATTAGTATTGGTAATGGTATCATGGAAAGAAGTGGACTAAGGTATTCTTTGGTAGTAAATTGTAAGCATCTGGTCTTTCGTAAAACATTTCTGTTAGTGGTTTTAAGGTGTTCCACATAAAGCTGAGTAAATGTAGGGTTAAGGTACACAACCAATTTCTTCATGGGAGTACCTTTGAAGTACCTGTTAAGTAGCCATGGAGTACCCACCCGCATGGGTACCACATCGCCGGCCGCAAAAGTGGGGGTAACCATCCACCTAGGTACACACGCAGTAGCTTAACCACTAGTCACCCCATGCGGGAGTACCTGCGTGGGTACTCCCATACAAATGAGCTTTGAGCTTTGTGAGATTATTTTAGTAGTTTTATCCATTATTTAACATATTGTGGTCACATATTTTATACATTTTGACACAAAATGTCATATATAAGGGTTTTTGGTGATGCTTAACTCAAATATAGATGTTGCTAAGCTTGAAAATGGTCAGAAAGTCATAAATAACAATGGAATGTTTGGCGCCCTCTATGGTCCAAAGTGCTGCCTACTAGGTAGCCGGTAGGGGAGTACCTGTGAAGGTACTCCCCGTGGAGTAGCTGCAGTGGAACTCCACTACTGGTGGCTTACATGGGTACCAGTGAGTCACCTAGCAGGCAACTGCAGAGTACTCTAATGGATGGGTACTGCTAAGTAAACATAGCTTCTATCCATCCAGTGACATGTGTACTTCGCAAGTACTTAGTTTTAGGTACTGCATCCATATGCGTCAAGGGGGTACCCTCGGAGTAGAGCTAAGAGTACACATGGAGTAGCCTAAGCTCTGGGTTACACCGTGAGTAGGAATCTTGCTGTGTAATTCTGGCATCAAGAGAGAAAAAATACTTAAAATGGCAAGTCTACACCAAACAATTGTAACAGAGGAGAGTCGAATGAAATATTATTTAATGTTGTTAGTGGGAAAACATATTTGAGGACAAAATTAATTTCCTTGTGATATATAGCAAGAATTATGCAATTTTGCGGTATTTGAAACGCTGTAAAATACAGAAATATCTGGCAACACTGCAGGTTAAGAAAAAAATTTCCCCCAACTCAAAGGTCATGTGAGGTCAAGTTGAAAAATAGGCTAAAAATGTAAAATTGACAAGTTAAAAAGTTGGAGTTCTAACTTGAGTCATATGTGCAACATGGGATCCCTCGTTTGTTGATGAGATCAAAGGTCATGTGCCAAGGTCAAAAGTCATGTGAAGTCAATTTGTAAGATAGGCTGGGCGGCCCACAGCTTATATCCTTTGAATATAGCGAGCGCGAAGCCGAGTACCGCGAAATCCTAGTTAAATATTGAAAACACCCCTATTTCAAGATAATGGTATGACCCACGAAAAATTGCAACATATAAAAGTGAAATGGAACATTTTTCAATGTTGATGAAGCAAAAAATAGTAACTTTGAGAATAAAATTCATTTCTGCACATCTCTATTTTGCAAATATGCATTTTTGCTGAAATTGAAAATTGTGAAAAAAATGCAGAAATAACCGGATGCACTGTAGCTAAAGAAAGAGTTCCCCACTAATTTTTTTATGATTCAAATGAGCATTGTCTAAAGTGTTCAAGTTCATAAAAACAATTGAATTGAAACTTTACCATATATGACTTATGAGCTCTCCAAAATAGCTATTTTTTATCAATATTAAAAAACATTTGAAAAACACCCCTATTTCCAAAGAAATGTATAGCCCACAACACCACACCCTATGATTATCTTAATGCTTGGGATGTAAGAGATAATATCCATTAAAAACACTATATATCAAGAGAAAATTAAGTCCATAATTTTTTTCTGTTAGTAATTTTGAATGACATTTCCTTAAAAAATCAGTCACAAAAGGGGGAAAATACGGGGAAAATGAAAATTTTCAAGTTTTGGCCGTTGCCATGGCAATGAGATATGTATGAATTAATAAGGTCCATTTTTGTTGGTTTCAGCCAAAGGCCTGTCATTGGTGAAAGTATAAAGAAAATCTATTTTTCGACCGTGGCCACATTTTGCTAAAAATCGTTGATTTTTACAGACAACTGCTCTTAAAGCGGCACTGGCACATTTTCACAAAATATGAAATTTCTTCAATTTGCTCTCAAATGATAGTCTAGGCCATTGGAAGAACAGAGATATATTTTACACATAAAAATAACATACCCCAAAACAGATAAGGACATTGATATGAGGATAAAGACATCCAGGTAATTTGTAGGCCAACTTTTTAAGTTTTCCATAACTTTAATCAACAAATGTGTATATTACATGAATATATTTGACTCGTACTCACTGATATTAAAACCACAAAGGTTATAGACCGGTCAAACAGTGTGCATAGCATTGGAAACATGCATACGCGTGTTTTCTTGTGTTATAAGGCCATTTCGTCGTCTGCTGAATTTAACTTCGTCCGGCCGACGTTAAATTACAAAATCGTTCTTTTACCCCTAAGGAAGCTGATTTGGCTCTTAATCCTTTCGGGTGAGGACTTTTTGTTATATAACCGCTTTAACAAACTGCAAAATATCGTTTGAAAAATCTTGAGGGCGCACTATTTTTTTCAAGATGTGCCAGTGTCTCTTTAAGTATTTTAACGGCAGGCATCAGATGAATATTTTTGGCGATGTGACGGCTCAAATTTAACAACTCCAGTAACTTACCGCACATGCCGCCCGCCGCGCCATGGCTGCGTGCGGTGATCTTCTGAGTAGTAATCAGTAAAATTCGCACAGATTGTAAATATCCTGGCTTTTTATTCCTCTCTGCTTTTGGCCCGTTTGTATTAGTTTACTACTATTCCCTTTTTCTGTATTTTCACCTCGTCCGACTTCCTCATCCTCTCTTCCCCCTCCACTCTAGTCCTATTTTGTTCTTATCTCCCCCTCTCTCTCTCTCTCTCTCTCTCTCCCTTTCCCTCTCTTTCAGTGACCATCTCTCCACTGGGACTTACCCCTCTAAATCTTTCTATTTCCTCAACATTTCCCCTCTACAACTTACGTTTTTCTCCCCTTCTCTCTCGACACCTCTTCAAATATCTATATAATCAATCGGTTCAATAGCTCCCATAAGCTTTTCCACAGGTTAATCGTTGGAGGAGGGCAGGGATTCGATTTATGAGGGAAAGTACGGGGTAACATAACAGGTGAAAACAATTTTTTGAAAAGTGCTAAAACACATCGAATTCGTCAAGGTTTTTGGCTACGAAAGCACTAAAACTGCGTCCCGTTTTTATCGTACTAACTCGTATCGACGTAGCTATAATCCGTTACTAGAAAACAAGTTAAATTGTTGGAAGGAGGGCATGGCTTCGATTTATAGGGAAATTATGGGGTACAACCAACAATGTTTCAGAGCATCCCGCCCTTTTTTCTATCGGTGAAAACCTTCGATGCACATTGTACAAATGGGGGCTATTCTGATTGGTCAAAAGTCCGAAATCTTTACGAGGGAGTACAATGTAGAATAATTTATTTCGACCATTTTGACTGTGCATACCATGTGCAGTCACAGACATCACCGATTCATTCTCCAGATCTTGTTCATTGCATGCAGGTAGTAGCCAGCGTCACATGTGGAGTAGACTGTCTAACCTTGCACAGAACGTGCAGACGGGTTTTTTGGATACCGTGTAACAAATGTCACAACCATGACCGAGGAAGAGGCAGCTGCTGCAGCTTCCGCTGCTGCTGCTGGGGAGGTGAGTTGGCAAGAAAGGGATTCTTGATATCCAGAGGTGGTGTTCAGTGGAGCTCACATCCTATCAATTTTGCAATGCATTGTGGGATGTGGGTGAGAGCTCCACAACCATGTATGCAGGATATTACTGAAAACTGAGGAGATAAGCATTGGCAAGAAAGGGATTCTTGATATCCAGAGGTGGTGTTCAGTGGAGCTCACATATCCTATCAATTTTGCAATGCATTGTGGGATATGGGTGGCAGCTCCACAACCATGTATGCAGGATATTACGGAAAACTTAAGGTGCTTGTTCCGATTTAAATGTATCATGTTCTCTACTTGATATGAGAGCCTGTGAGAAACAAAGTTGCAGTTTGAAGCAATAATGCACATTCCAAGGCGGCTCTATTTACTAACTGTGCTAATATTGATGGTTAACCAAACGGTGGGTTTTATCGGTATCTTGGGAAAGAAATGGATTTGGAAGCTGAAATTTCATGATGACAATGAGAAAAATATGGTCTTTTATCTGATATCAAAATTGTTACTACTTCTGGGTAAATCAGGACAAGCACCTTTAATTGGGCATGATAGTACCCCTTTCCCAACACATGTAATCATAAACTCTGACTTTGATACATTTAAACTTCAACTGGCAAAACTAATATGTCTAAACATTTTGCTGACGGAAAAGCATGTAAACTCAAAGAACTGAAAACAATCCTTGCAGTGACAAATAGTGGTGGCGCACATGTGAATTGTGGGAATTGGCCTAAACAAAATACAGAAAGCTATTTCTAGGGTGGTGCTATCTTGGATCTGATCGGTTGCCATGGTTGGCAAAACATATGTTAAGGGTACTCATCATGCCCTTTTCCCCATGTCATTTTTGTGGAGATAATATTGCACTATTCATTATTATATACCTCATATAGATCCCTGTCATCTGATTGGTTAAAAGTGGAGGCATAAATTCAACAATCTTCAAGAATTGAACCAAAAATGAACTATGCCCTGGGAAGAGCGGGCATAGCTCATAAACTATGCCCGGGACACCTCTTCCTAGCGTAAAAGACTGTCGTACGAACTATTCATCTGTATTATGAGTGTACAAATGGAAGCTGTTGTAAGAGATGAATATAAGCCGACCATCGCATTTTGTTTACTCCGTACTGTGCAGTAGTGTAAGTCTGATACAAACAATAGCAAGGGAATGGCTGAATCTCAGCATCAGTATTCATGCTTTGAGGTTGTAGTTGAAGATCTGAAAGGAATCAGAGATGCAGCTCCTAGGGCTACTACCAATTACACGGCATGTAAAATACACGTTATATATTCGAGATATAATTTGACACCCGAAGACGGCCATCCTGCGGGCGCGGTGTACCGTTTGCCGAGTTCGAGTCTCAGGAAAATTGTATGCTCT
Source organism: Ophioderma brevispina (assembly GCA_023653785.1). Lineage (NCBI taxonomy): Eukaryota > Metazoa > Echinodermata > Ophiuroidea > Amphilepidida > Ophiodermatidae > Ophioderma > Ophioderma brevispina. The sequence goes on along the minus strand of JAMKCH010030872.1, from coordinate 57,245 downwards.
GCCCACAAATAATGGCAAGAAGTCGATTACATTGATCCGTTTTATGGACTCCAACATCACTTCCTCAACACAAGAAAGGTGGATTGCTAATTCTTCACAAGTTTTTGGACCCTAAGTTACACCAAATTGTTAAACCATGCACTCTCACGCCATGGCCTCCAAGGGGCGGATCCAGGAATGCCAATAGAGGGGCGCCCAATTTTTCGGCTCGCTGCGCTTCTTAAGGGGGGATTCTTGGTTCACGCCATAAAAACATAACAAATAAGTATGTCACATAACTGCGTTGGCCTTGGGTTGCCCACAAAAGGCATTCTGTCTTGATTTAGCACTGCCTCCTGATGCCCGTGCACCGCCATTCTTAGATATATACAGGGCGCCCTTTAGGGCAAAGGATCAGTTTTCTAGATCCACATGGCGCCTATGCCCTATATGCCCGGCGGCCCCCCCGGCGCCATGTGCTCTGCAAAAAATAGAGGGGGCGCGCGCCGGTGCGCCCCCCTCTAAATCCCCCTCTGGCCTACATATGATATAGGCCTGTGGTAGCATCCTGGCTTAGAATGTTCTTTTAACCCATCAGAGACAAAATCTATATATTCGGTATATAAAACCAATATTGACTGCTTTTTATTCGGATCGTTAACGCGAGGGGCAAATAGTAAAGGTTTCGAGATCACCGAGGGCCTATAGTTTCAATTATATCCCCCATGAATATATTCATGTGGCATTGATTGGTTCAAAGTGTGTCACATGACCACAATAGTTTAACTACATCATCATCAATCATATATTATTTCCATATCATGCCAAAAAAAAAAAATAGTTTGGTCTGCGGAGCGCTCGGTGATGAGTGGCTTGAAAAATGCGGTATGGCGTCTTTTTTTTTTTTTTAACTTTTCAACTCTTTTGCTCGGCAATACAATATCAATGTGCATGCACCCACTGAGCGGCCAACTTTCACCCGTGCTTGTACACCCACCATGGTATCGAATTTGCAGTCATGGCAGTATAAACATCAGCGATTTCCTGTCTCAGATCCACACATGGATTTCCCCCAAACAAGATTCAATTGCAATATCTTGTACGATTTTTGTTCTTATCAGTTTTGTGTGAAGTATCCCTTGTTTAATAGTTGCAGATCAACTTTAACTTTGAGAATAACTGTACCCTCGTGACTTCCCCGAATCACATGTATAACCCCACGTTGCAATTGACCTATTACCCCGCACACCAGTAAATAAAGTGCCGCATTGAAATACACGCAATATACCTGTGTTGAATGCGCGATTTTGAACTGAGGCGGCAAGATTGTTTGCAAGGAATCATATATCAATGGTTTGCAACATCGATAAACTTTAATATTGTAATTTAATGCCTGGGGTTCATCAATTTTGGTTTTGCGATATGCGACGCTAACCAGCCACTTTAGTGCCAGTTTCCACCTTTCGAGCCTGCCACTTACCGGAAGATCTTGCCATTGAATGGTGGTGGAGTTTTTCACTTCTGCACCTGGTGCCCAGTAAGTATCGTTTCTGCACTCACGTCACGTAAAAATAGATCCAGTTCACACCGCCGAGATTCGCAGATTGCGTGAATCGTGCTTTTCATCACAATTCAGTTTTCAAACAAAAATTCGAGTTCATGACTTTTTTTTTTTTTTTTTTGAAAAAAAAATAAAAAAAGTTCCGCATACCTTTTTTTCAATTTCGGCGAAATTTACAAACGCGCGCGTCAGCTTTGAGACAAACCATTTTTTTTTTTTTTTGGGCCAAACTTGTTTAAAAATTACAAATATATAACATATAAAACAGATATGGATAGAAGACAAGCGGCCACATAGACCCGAGTGCTTCCTAATCAATGTCGCACATGAAAAAACCTAAAATTATTATTGCAACTACTAATACCCTCAAGCAATAACCATTGATATAAAACAAACACCCAAACAAACAAAACAAATGCCAGCGACGAAGATCTTTACGCAAATCGTCAATCAACTACTTGAATACTAAGTCATTAGGTGATTTTTGAGAAGAGGTCTAAACTGTTTTGAGATTGATTCATTTTTTAGTTATTTTTTGAGTAAAGTTTCCAAAAATGGGACTGATCCCTTACACCTTGAGCCAAGTGAGTTTGTTTTTCTTTAGCTTTCAATTGGCATGATATTAACATGACTTGCACATGCTTTTGCACCCATAATGTCAATCAGTTAATGGTTTTACACCTTGTTTATACTGTCATTTTTTCTCTTAGCCCATGGCTGGCTTGCATTACACTTGCTCTGCTATGAGAATCTCGATATCATACCATATCTTATTCAGGTCTGCCTGCTTCCTAATGAACCTACTTTCTTACCAGTATCCTAGCCTCAGTTTTGACGTACCCCATTACTGACATTCCATTTCTATGCACGTTTTTACCAACTAGCCGTTGAACCAGGTCTTGTGCCCTTCTACAACTTCTTGGTGTCAGGAGTTAGTAACTCTTGACTCCAGATTTTGTACCTGCTACTTTCTCCTTGCCTTTATGAACTTCATCTTGTCATTATGCCTCACAAGTCACCACTATTTCCCTTCTCTTGCCTTCTCTTGGTTTACCGTTGCGATGAGATCTGTCCAAGTCACTCTCAGTTAGTGGGATTTCCATTGTTGTATTAGCCATTGTTGTGATTAGTGGGGGGGGGGGGATATCAGTGTCCCCCTTTTGCCTCATGCACTCCTGTTACCACAACACGGTTCGTCTCGGTAGTTTCTGGAGTTTCTTCAACACTCTGTCTCTTTCATTTTCTCATTCAATCATCCAATTTGATTTTCCAATGCACATTTTCAGCTTTCGTTTTCGTGTTCGCACGTCAGTCAAGATGTCTCCTTCCTGACTTCAACTTGTATCCGCTAATTTTCTCTATCGTTTTCATCAATTGCTTCCTTTATCAGTGATTCATAAAGTTCTTAACTTTGTATGCACTTTCCATAAGTTGATCAACAAAGTTTGGTTGAGGAGTTGTCGATTTGTTTTCAGACATCTGTGATTTCATTACGTGCCATATATTAATGAATGTTGCATACACTAGCGTTGAGGCCCATATAATGAGCTAGACTGCCTGGCTTTATTCCCAAAATTCGTATGATTTTACATGGTCACGGAGACACTCGAAGGCACTCTGCTCCTGAAAAAATCTTCGGAAAATTTTTCGAGAAAGAGAGCGAAAGAGAGTCACAAGGATAGACGCCTATTTTTCCCTCTGACGTCAGAGGGAAAAGGCGCCTATTTCCCTCTAGCCTCGATATCCGTGTGTTATCAGTTACTTTATCGGTGTCTTCGCTGTGGTCAATACAGACTGTTGACTTTATGCATGAGAAAGGCACAGACCTCTTGATTTCTCAACGTATGTGTACTTTCGTATTAGTTATTGCTCTAGAAGGAACTTTGACGCATTGTTGTGGCTATTTCGTCGACACCCGTAGCAAAAAATGGCTGGCCCCGTTGCAATAACACCGGTGGCGAAACCTCTGCCCGGATAATACAAATGTTCTGTCCCCCCCCCCCCAGTGTTCGAGGAGTTGTGTAAGGATATTAACACCGGAGATTCTCGGTGATTTTTATTTAATGCCATGGAATGGGAACACGCTATCTCCCAACACTGCATGAGTGCCACAGAAACAAAAGGTGAGCATAGGCCTATGCCAGTAATTCGGGAGTTAAATTTGGTAAGACTTCAGCGCAATTATTTACCAAAAAAGTGTTGATATCGAAGTTGGGGGATTTCCTCTGTTATCCTAAAAGGCAGTCAAAGCTCAAGCACTTGCCTAGCCTAGCATGCTAGCCGCCTAGCCTAGCCTACAGAGTAGGACCTACAGTACAGGCAAGGCCTAAGTAGGCCTCAGGCTCCGTTTCACTTTTAACCAATCAATGAACAAAAAATATATTAATGAGGCTATAAAACAAATATTTAATGATCTTATTTGGGATCTTGGTGGCATCTATTGGTCCCCTCGGTGAACTGGACGGCGTGGGGTACCCACGCCTCCGTTCACCAGTTCACGTCCCGAACTTGAACGACGGAATAAGTTGTGACATGTCGCTATCATGACTGCTCGTTGATTGGTCGACGAGTTGTTGACGCCAAGAAAGGTACAGACACATAGGAAGACACCGCGATGCGACCGTGCACCTTTCCCAACTAACAAGACCAATCTTTTTTTTTCAAAAATAGCTGCAGTTTTGTTCAAACTTACAAAAATTTACAAGACAAGAGAATGCTCAATCGCCAAGTAGTAGGAGACAGCATCATAAAATTAACCAGATCAAGCATGGTATTTGTTCAGTTCCCAATTAGTCGCAGACCTTAACAAGACAGCACAAGTTGCTGCAAGACTGCAGTCGGTACTATCTTATGTAGTAGACGAGTGATAGTCACCGATTTAACGATGTCCAGTTTTTGCATCACTTCTCTCCGCTGAGATATTCATTGCCGACCACTTTCCAACTGCCACACAACCGCTCATGATGGCGCCAACTCATCAGCCACCGCTTCAAACCTGCTCATGTTTTTAAGCCGAACTTCCTGATTCCAAAACCGCCACGATTTTTTAAGTGCAAGAAAAATTGTGGCAGGGTTTTTCAAAATTTGCCACATGCTCCCGACCACCCAAAGACTGCAGAAGACTGTATGGACAGTCCCAGACCAGGGCAAAAAACTACACCTGACAAAGGAGTTTTTTTGAAAATTATTCACGATTTTCAAAAAATAGCCAACTCGGAACGTCGTGAGCAGTATGGAGTGGTCTTCTAGCAAATAATAAGTAAGACTACAGAAGCATTGTACAGAACAGTTCCAGACCTGCCCAAAACTACACATTGAAAAAGAAAAAAACTCTCAAGATTTTCAAAGAATTGGCCAATCGGCGCCAGTCTTGAGCAGAAGTCTGGAAGTGGTTCCAGCAAAACATCGGCTGTGTGACGAGCTTTATATTGTGTTTATTATTATTAGATTTTAAGGGCACCCCTGGTAGGGCGATGCAAGTTTTGCATCTGCAACACGATGTCAGTTTCTAACGGAATGCAGAGGAGGGAATCCGTGAGGACAGAATAAAAGACTTATTAACCAACTCAAGGATATGATCCGACATAAGGACAAGGATATGCAGGTAATTACTAACTGTTCTGATCACAAGGTTGTAATCCATTGTACTTTGATATTAGAAATTTAGGCATATTTTTGAAAGAGTGTTGTGTTTTTGGAGAGTATGGATACAGTTGACCCTAATGCCTGTATATCTGCATGCATAAGTCTAGAGTTGGGGAAATCATGCACTCATCCAGATTTGAATCACACACATTCGGATTTTCTAGACTTGTTGTTTTATAGCACTTTAGTGCCCTGTGTCATCTGTCCATTGGTGACAAAGAGGAGTTCCACGGACTCCTCTAGGAACCACTTTCCAGCAGGAATTTGATTGTCAAGAAACCACTTTCCTGCAGGAATTTTATTAAGAAATTTACCACATGCATCAGCTACTCTGGGAAAAGACAAAACACTTTTACAAAATAATTTTCCCATTCCAAATTTGCAATTTAAAACAAATGTAGATAGAATATTATTCCATGTCATAGACAACACAGAAATGCCGTAGATTAATTAGTGAATACATGACTACATTCTTGATGTATAAGATAAACAAAACTCATTGTGCATTTAAAAAAAAATAGGTTTGATCAGTTTCATATTGTCTGTTGCATCTATGAAAATAATGCAGTTGTCATTTACGACAATTAATCTAACCATTTGTTTGAAATTCTCTGTGATTAGGAAACCAATGCCAAATTGTCCAAATTCAAACTGCAAGCAAAAGCCAAGATCACATCCCTCAACTCGCAGATTGAAGAGCTCAAGAAGGGTGGAGCAGGAGGTGCAACTGCACCAACTAAGGTAAAGGTGATCATCAGGGATGCAAGACTTACGGAAATTTCTGGAATTACGGAAATTTGGCCATAATAAAAAAAATTCTGGAGATGTCTTTTTTTTTTACATTTATGGACTTGGGTGATGTTATTTCAGTATAAAAAGCATACCGACATATTTTGGTGGGGGATGTAGCCCTTTAACTCCTTCGGTAGCCTTTTGTTTTGATGATTCCCACATAAAAGTTAAGCGTCGCACGCAAGCATTTGGCTGCTGGGCCAAAGTTAATGATATGCCCAGTTACATCCCTGGATCATGAAATCATTTTGATTGCCATAATGTAAGGACCAAATTTTACCATTTCCCGAATGACCAATTGCATTTTCTCAAATTCGACTAAATTTGCCCTTGGTAATGATAAAGAAATACTCATTTTGTTAGCTATCAAATGTGGGCAAACTAAAAGTGACAATGTTTGTTTGTGCTATTAATTTGTAAAAAAAGTTGGCCAAATGATTGGCCAAATTTGACATTAGCTTCATTCAGGACAGTATTTTAACCCCCTGGGGTCTACTAGCTAAAATTTGGCTTCTAAGCAATATTTTGATTGGTTAGTCAAGAGTATTATATCATGTAGTGAGCCAATCTGAGATCTTGTAAAAAAGGTGGAGGTTTATTTTGGTGAGTATACAAAAGAAATAAAAGCACTGCTTTGATTGGTTACTCAGAAAGTTATATTCTGCAATGAGCCAATAACAGAGACTGTGAGAAGTAGACCTCAGGGAGTTAATAAAGTAGAAATCCCCACTTGATGTCAGATCAGAAGTGTGGTTTTCTTGTTTCCTCTTTGAAGCTATTGATTTTGTTTAATCAGAACTCCCATATATTTGAGAAAGTGCATTTCCATTACTGCAAGAACAAACAGTCTTAGTAGAAAGCATAGCAAGTGTCCTGTTATAGTGTAGTCAGAGGTCAACAATTCTATGCCTTCAAACCAGAGCATGTGAAGCTATTCTTGGTCATTAACCCATATTATAACTTCTTGCAACTCTATTTTTACTGTTGTGCTTGGTGCCTGTGAATGAATCTACTTGTGCACTTTTTTAAATTGTTGTTGCACTCTAAACTTTAGTTGAAATATATAACATATATGTTTTTGGAGACATGCTGGGAAATGTTTTCCCTTCAGGATAACCTTCTTCTTCTTATCGTGTCCAAACACTGTGGTTCTCAAATATGATCCAGCCAGAGATGGGTACAACGTCTGGCTGCTTCACTGAATTCCGCAATTCAGGATAACCGATACTTAGTGTTTAGAACAATACAAAACTACTCTTAGATTTTGTATTCAGTAGGATTGTTAGAGCCCAAGTACTTTCCTTTTGTCATTCAGACACTGAGGAGATTCTTAAACACTTGTGGTATACTAGCTCTTCCTAGTCTGTTATGAAAAGGCATGTAGAAAGATATTAAAAGGACACTGGCACATTTGGAAAATAGTGCACCCTCAAGATTTTTACGAATTGGTATTTTTGCATGGTTGTCAAACTTTTATAAACATTAGTCCTCACCTATAATGATTAAGCCCAAATCAGCACACTTGGTGGTAAACAGAACAATTTTATAATAAAATAACTCTGGAGTGATTTTATTCAGCAGACAATGAATCATGGCGTTTAACACAAGAAAACATGCATTGGATTTGATTCCCACGGCATCCACCCTGTTTCACCGGTCTGTGACCTTTGTGGTTTGATATCAAAGAGTACAAGTCTGTGATATTCATGTAAAAGACACATATTATTGATTAAAGTTAACCCAAAATTTGGCCTACAGATTATTGCCTCTTATGAAGGCCTGTATCTGTTTTGCGGTATGTTGGTGGGTTGTTTTTTTTGTATGTGTGTAAAATGTGTCCATATTTTTCCAAGGTCCTAGATTATCATTTGAGACAGATTGAAGGAATTTCATATTTTGTTGAAGATTTAAGTTTAAGCAGGTAAAGAAAACTGTTGTTATTGAAATCCCTTATTTGCTTCGCAAATTTCACCACACTGTTAGGGTAATAATGGCGATGATGCTGCCACCCGTGCCAAACTCCTGGTCCTCAAGAAAAAATTGGAGCAGTAAACCAAAGCCCTGGAGGAGAAGAGCGCCCTCATCGATAAACTAGAGGAAGCGGTCAACGACAAGCAACAGACTATCAATAAGCAGGAAGCAACGATTCAAGAAAAGGATACCACCATTGCAGAAAAAGAGGAGGGCGAGAGAAAAAGGATAGCCGCTGAGCTTCAAGAAAAGGACAAGACGATGAGAAGGTGATGCAGTGATTGAGGCAATGAGGAGCGGGGGAGGCTGGCGTGGTGAAGGAAGCTGTGTTTGGAATGAGACTTCTGATGGGAGTTAGCCAGCCAAGTCCAAAAATGGATGAACTGGAGGTCGTGTAGGCCATAATTCCAATTTACACCAAGCTGTAATTTGATCGTAAATTATTATGGCATGACGATGTTAAACATAGTTGTTTCTCAACTTGATCACAAATTTCAAAGTTGTTACTTGATTTGATAGATGAAATTAGCATCTATACTCTGACAGTCGAAGTATGAATAGGATCGAAGCAAGAGGGAGCCCCCAGATATTTGATAACTCTAAACGTGGTAAGGGATTTCAAGAAGGTCCTTCATGAAGCTTCCCGCGTGTGGGTAGTTTAAAAAGCACTGGACGGACCCCCCTCGGCCGTCTGCCCCTGCCCCTAGATATAGAAGAACTAGGAAAAGGAAATCACTCCGGGATAGAGGCCGAGAACGCTTGACGGGGCCTTGACCACAATCGACTTAGAAATGGTGCGCTCGCGGCCGGTCGGATGGCGTAGTAGAACGCCAGAACGGGGGGAGCAATCAGGGGCTGGGCGCCCCGAAAGAAAGCGGAACGAAACGGCGGGGCAGAAGCAAGAGCGTACCGGAAGAAATGGCCTGAGAACTGGGTGGGTGGGGTATTGGTGTGGTGGGGTGTATCATACGCGCTGCGGTTGCCAACCTTCATACTTCCAGACGAGACAAAGTGTAGCAAAGGAATTAATGACCTTCAAAGTAAAGTAAAAACTGGAAAGTCGGGATGCTCAAGGTCTGTGACACACACAGATTGGATTGAAATGTATTTGTTAGAATATTCCTCAACTTGTAGCGAAAAGCTGACAACGAAACACAGGCCAGCAAAGACTTTTGAGGCAAATGATGCAGTATAACGTTAGCAGGGAGGAACTCCAGCCGTGCTTTAGCAGTAGACTCTCCCGTATGCTTTCCATTAACCATTAATCACAAAAAAGCCCCTTAACAGATTTAATGCTAACAATTTTAATATGAAAAGGCTCACGCTAGGATTGCTTTAATGCCCAATCTCTGTGAGCAGTATTGCACAACAGCTGATGTTTGATATTTTGCAATGTGTGGTACTCCTGGAGCACTTATGGTGTAACGCTATCAAAATGTTAAATATTCTTTTTTGGCAAAGGAGGCCAAATTGCAGTAATTGAACCACAGACCTCTGTAGAGAAAGTTATTCAAGTCCTTGAGCAGTGAGGGATGGCTTGTGGGTTGGTTTACGTTAAGTTACAAAAATAAATTGATATTACTTCATTTAACTTTAAATTTTGCTCAGCAATATTATTTGTTGCTCGTGAGCTCTACATGTTGAAATTTTCTCAACTATGATTAAATCAGTATCAAAAGTGGTTAGTGCTTACTGACAGCAGTTAGATGTTGTGCAACAGAGTCTTCCTATTGAAAATTGTTAATGCGAACAAAGCTCACTGATCTTGAACCATATCCTAACAGTCAAATGCACAACAGTTCAGATTATCTCACTAATGCCAAATGCTAATCTTATCCCGCTGTTGAACAAAGATATCTGGCATGTGGAATTGCATGCATTGCTTGTTCCCTATTATTTATCTTTGAATCGTAATTCACTTGCATCCAAATGTTATTTGTAAGTAGCAATATCACATGCATTAAACATCAGTCAGGATTATCGCCAAATATGGAACTTGTGACCTTTAACCTTAAGTGTACTTCAACCTGTGGTGCTTCAATGGGAACCTATACACATCAAGTAATCGTACTTGTATCAGAAATCCAATGGAAAAAATGGGTGCATCTGAAAGTGCTAATGAGTAATTCTTTTGGATTTGGATTTGAAGCTTTCAAATTTTTGATCGTTGGGATTTTAAATAATTCCAAAAATACTCGTCTCCTTATTTGTGATGTTCCTGACTGTTCATTAGACTTGCAGTGATCAATTGACTTGGCTTAATTTACTGAATGTACAGTATTTCATGCATGGCTTTGGAGCTATTTATGTTAACAATAACTTTAACATGCAATGGCCATTTGACTGGTGGCAGTGGGTGGGATGTGGTGAGGTTTTGTGTTGCTGTTAACCAGAAGAAGAAAACATGCTAACCTGGACTACTGCTTTGTTGCAGACCACAGATTTGTGCAGTCAAGTCAATTGTCCCATGCAGTGTTATTTTAGCAATATATTAGCAGTATATTTTATTGGACAACATGGAGCATTCTGTACAAATTGTACATGGCACGATTTTACGAAGAACAGAATAGTGTTTCAACCTTTTTTTTTTAATAATCTTGAATAATTTATCAAAATATTGCACTGGTCAGTCAATTCAGAAACACTTTTTAATTCATAAAGTTGCACTATATTTGCAGCAGTACCCTTTCCTTCTATTAGATACCGGTTAAGAATTTGCACAATAGACAACATTTATAATTAATTGACCCTTCCCAGCCATCGATGGGGCAAAACCGATGCGAGCCCCCTCGTCCGTGCTTGGCAAGTGGAAAATTGCCTTGCTTTTGTAATCATAAAAGCGAAGCAGTTTCCGCTAGCCATGCTAGCCAAGCACCAACGACGGAGCTCACAGCAGTTTTGCACCATCAGCGGCAGGAAAGGGCCAATTACGAATAAGGTGTGTAACATAAACACAGTACACTGTTTAATCACCTTGCGGGGTGCAACTACTTCTTGTTACAGCAAAACATGCTTCACCACTACCAACCAAAGTGCAGATTCCTGAAACTTGTGCTATGGCATTTGGGTCATTTGCATTTCATTACCAACTTTCTAAGCTCTCATCTTTCTTATCCTATCAATCCTGCTCAACATCACTAACATTTTCAGGAGAGTCTTCAGCAAGAATCATCCCGCGTCAAAGAACTTTATGCCCAGCTCGTTTACAAAGACAAGATGGTCATAGAACAAAATAATCAGACAGTGCAGCTCGAGCAGCAGATGTCAGAATTGAAAGACCATCTGAGGAATAAAGATGAGGTCATTGAAGGTCGAGATAAGGTCATTCAGGTATGGTCAAAGTTCATTGTGTGAGGGATTTCAAAAGATAGAATCATTTGAACTAGAAAAAAATGGTATTTGCAACAAAGTGAAAGCACTCATATAAAATCAAACAACATATTATGTTATGAAGACCAATACGGGAATGAAGATAAGGTCAGTGAAAGTCAAGTTGGGGTCATTCAGGTAAGGTCAAAGGTTTGCAGGTTACAATAAAATAATCCTTTAAATAACTGCTGTTCATATTGTTTGAAGACCAATGCGGGGTGAATGCAAGAAGGGAGATGGGGTTATTGAGGGTCGAGCCAAGTTAATTCAGGTAAGGTTAAGCATTGAATTTTATGTCATAAAAAACATATCTTAGGTAGAAAGAAATGTTAATGGCAAATAGTGAAAAAGCAATAAAGCATTACAGTTCAAACAACAGATGTCATAATTATAATCGCTGTCAGAAATTCTCAGGCAAGCTGAAGGCACGCAATGTATTTGTAAATTAAAGCACTGTATAGGCGCAACACTCTTGACCAAATTATAAATTGTGTGACGCTTGTCAAAAGAACTTATATGCTTCGGGTTGGTGCACATCACACTGCGCGTATCCCAATTTTGCCTGAGAAATTTGGGCCATCGATTTAAATAACCAATGCACGAAGGGAGATGAGATCATTGCGGTTAATACAAGGTTATCAGGTAAGGCAACAACTTGGACAAACAGATGTCATAGTTACACAAAGACCAATGCAAGAAAGGGGACAAGACTTTGAATGTTAAGTCAAGGTCCATTTACGGAGGGTCAAATTCCTTGCACTGTATTGTTGTACCAACACAAAGGTCTCGACTACAACCATGGCTTGCAACCCTGGCTTACAGGTTTAGGAAATTTCACTCTAGTTAGAAAAATAGTCACTGACAATGGTTATGATTATTGGTAAAGCAAGTTTCAATATAGTTTAAACAGAAGATTTCAAGTTGAAAGAAGATGATGGTCAGGGACATCAAGTAAGGCAAGATAAAGTTCAGGTGTGCCAAACGTCAGAAAACTTTCCGAAAGGTCTACGGTTTATGTCAGAGGGCCTATGCCTCGCACAGGTCCTATTCAACAAAGATAGGTTCATTGGGTCTGCGCACATTTGTGACTGGATTATTTTGTGAGATACCATGATCTCATACATGTGATTTCAAACACAGTACTTTGTGGGTTGTTAACTCCCTGGACACTACCACCGATGATTCAATATCTCTGATTGACTCATTACAGGACACAACATGAGATAGTAACCAATCCAAATAATGCTTCTCTATCGCTGTGTAAACCATACCACCATTCTTAAGAGTATCTCTGATTTGCTCATTATATGATAATACCTGCCAAATGACCAATCAAAATAGTGCTTAAATGCTGGTAGTTCCCAAAGTGTGAACAAATCCTTTACTGGTACACAAATATCAATAATTAATAATTGTTCATGCTATAAGGCCCACAAAAAGAACAAATTTGTTTCCAGTAGGCAGTGCACATTTTGATTTTGGAGCCATTTTAAACATTTTTATTTGATGAATTTAGTCAATTGTAAATTGTTAGTACCTGTACCTCAGAACTAAAAATCTGGCAATCCCAAAACAATTATTTGTTTTATAAGCTCAACATTATATAGAAAACATAGTTTGCAACTGATTTGATAACCATTTGGTGCAATTTGATTCTTTTCTAGAGAAAATCCTTTAAAAAAAATGTTAAACATTTTGTTGTTATGCTACAAACTGAAAACATACTTTTGCCTGAAATGATAACATCTTCCAGAGCTTGGCATCTCCCTCTGTAACGCTTACCATGTCTGCCTGAATTCAACATAGTTAATCTTTATTTGAAAGGCATGTCAAGGCCTAAGCTTGCAGTAGTTATAATCCAGATATTTTTGTTCTTGTTGCTAGTGGAAGTTTGGTTTTGATTGAAAATTGCTTTGCATGTAATTGAAAGCATGTGCTACAAACAAAAGACAGGGTAGCATTAAGACTGCTCAGAATATTAGAGTCTCCTTGCTGAATATTTCATTTTCAATTTCATTTCTTAAATGGTTATTTTGTTTGATCTCACCCCAAGATTTGATGATAGTCTCATGTATATGTCCATATCTTCATCATTCAGAACATGACTGTTGGGTTTCATGACAATAGCATTTTCAGATTGCTGTGTGGTCTGTTTGTTCACCAGAGTTGTATTTCAGCAATTGTAACCAGCAAGTGGAATAGTGGACTGTGAATTTATAATGCAGAAAAATGCAGAACAACAACAAAGTATTCAGTATCATAAAAATATCAACAGATTTTCTTTATATATTATGTCTTTGATGGGTGGTAACTCAAAATTTGTATTACTGATAGAAATGTGTGCTTTGATGGTTCAAATTCTTTGAAATGTTATTACATGGACAATGTTCAAGTGGCCGTCTGTTCTGCTATCGTGGACAACCAAAATGGGTATGAGATGATATAAAATGATGGGCAACACGGTTGTAACAGACACCCAAAGGTAGAATATACACACCACCAGATTGGTGTTTTTTAACAAAACTCTAAATTTTCATAACATCACTGTGAAAGAGGTAGTGGGGGGGTGAATTCATTTTCTGTCATTTTCAGACTGAGTTCCACCCCACTATGGCAATAAATTTATAAATCTTTTACCTGAAGATGGCCAGCGCATGCAAGTGTTGAAAAAAAATGTGCGCTTGGACGGACTCGAACCAGCAACCTCTGTATTACTAGCACAGTGCTCTTTTTAATTAAGCTAACAAGCCAGGGTTGGTAGATGAGTGATAGATATTATCTATAGGTGTTAGGTCTGAAAGGTGTTCATTGCTTTCCTAGCGGATAGCAATGGACACTTTTCAGATGCTATCCGCTAAGAAAGCAGTGGATACCTTTCAGACCTAACACCTATAGGTGATATCTATTGCTTGTCTACTAACCCTGGCTTGTTAGCTTAATTGGTAAGAGCACCGTGCTAGTAATACGGAGGTTGCCATTTCGAGTCCGGCCAAGCGCATATTTTTTGTTGGTTTTTTTCCAGCACTTGCGTGCGCTGCCCATCTTCAGTTAAAGATTAATAAATATTCATCCTTGTCTACCTGGAGAACTAAGTAGTTAACATTTCTCTGTACACAGATGTTATCAGAATATATGCTGATTAATATCACTTCAGGGTGTTTTGATCTTACAGGTTTTACAGGCTGAGAGCAAGCAAAAAGACCAAGCCATCCAGGACCTGAACAAGGTGCTTGAAAACATGCGCTCCAAAATGGAAGCAACCGATGAACGACTCACTCAACTCAAAGCAGACATCCAACAGAGGGACGAATTGCTCAAGTCAGAGAGGGAAAAGTGGGAGACGGAGAAGGCACAGATAGAGGCATCTTGTAAAGAACGAGTTGAGGAAGTGAAAGGTGTTGCGAGGAAACGGGAGGAGCAGATGGAAAACATGGCCACAGAGCACAGGAAGGAACTGTCCAATTTGGTAGGAAAATCTGACGAAGCCGCCAATGATCTTGTCAAGATGCTGGAGAGGCGGTGTCAGGAAGCAGAGGAAAATCTAGCCGGGAAGAGCAAGGTCTTGGAGGTACTCCAGTCAGAGATTGGAGACAAAGAACGAGAGATCCTGGAGCAAGGGTCTGCTGTTAAGTCCCTGAATGAAAAACTTGAGATGTCACAAGAGCAGTGTAAAGCTCTTCAAGAACAATTCCTCACTAAGGAGGAAGAATGGAAAGTAGAGAGAACTAATTTTGAAACCAAAATGGCCGAAGTGACCGAGAAACATGAAACTGAAATGGCCGAGAAATCAAGTGCAATAACGTCCCTCCAAGGTGCTCTTAGCCAGTATGAAACTGCTTACAATCAGGCTAGTAGTCAATACAGTACACTGCTCCAGAACTATGAAACAATGAAATCTGAACTAGATCAGTCAAGAACTGAACTGGAGAACACAAAGTCGGAGCTGGAGCAGACGAGAACTGACCACGGCGAAAAGGAGAGGACTGATTTAGAAGAGCATGAGAAGTTGGTGGATGATTTAAAGAATCAACTTGCACTGAAGGACAAAGATTTGGAGGCAAAGGGTGCGGAGCTGGAGGAGTTGAACAAGAAGTCAGAGGTGAAGTTTGGAAAAGTGAAGGCTCAAGCCAAAGCCAAGATCAAGGCGCTGGAGGAGGAGCTTGAAGAACTGAAACAGGTACAATCACTATGAACTATACTTCTTAAACTTCGAAGTACAAAGTAAATTAATTATCGTGCCTTACTACAAAACGCACTTATACACTCTTAGGCGCAGTCTAAATCACGCACGATTAAGACACAGCGCATGATGTACGAACAAAACAAATATCTTAAACTGATACATAAAATACTTGTCATATAAGGTGACAAATACCAAGCATTCCTTTGAAACTTGTGTGGGAGTTTATTGATTACTTTGTACTTCTAGGTTTACAGAGTATGCAAAATGCTCATTCACTAGGGATAAAAGTTCACTGAGTACTATGTATGTACTGACACAGAGTATATTCTCTGTTCAAGTTAAAAATAATATTGTCATTATAGGTGGCTGGTTTCTGACAGCAGAGGCGGTGGTAGAATCTGATTACATATGCCTAGTTATTCCCACACTACAACACGATCTTCGCAAAAGTTTGGTGGTACTGCTGCTTAACAGGATTCAACAAGCAGTGCACAGTACTTACAAAAATGCTGTAATTGGAACAATAATACAATGAGACCGAAAGATTTCATGTACTAAATTGCACTCCCAAGTAGAGAATTTTGATCTTGTGTAGCTAATTTCATGACGATTGCATAATTCAACACCTTTCATTTCCCATATGACACTGGGTTAGTGATGAGGATCTTGATTGTTTAAAAGTTGTGATTCAGACAGCTTGGTAAATTTTGCTCTTTTTTCACAAAAACAAGTACAAATCCTGGATTTTCAAAAAATTGTATAACTTCACCTTAGACAAATTTCAATGCTTGTAATTAATAAGTGACATCCACAGATTTAAATAAAGGAGATTCCGGTCTGGCCGCAATTGTTTGTCCGGCATGGACGCGCAATTGGGGGTATTCGTAATGTTCGCAAATGCATTTTACGCGTCTCGGAATCTTTCGGTAGCGTATGCGTTGGCAGCGTCTTCAGTGTTAACTCACAAACGCGTGTCTGTGGTACGCACCCGCATACATTCGACGCATATTTTCACCGTTTCATGACGCTGGCGCCTTTGTATGTCGACAAAAAGCAATCCTTGTTCATTTTTATGATAATTATCCAAGAATATAGGCCCCTATAGTTCACACTGTAGAAAAGCTGTGATTGTGCGAGGCCGGGCCCGGCTTCAGTCTGGGTTGTCGACATACTTTTCACATAATCAGCGGTCCTTTCCAGTCTAAAGTCGGGCCAGAGCTAATTTACGTTTGGATAAGGAAAGTAATGAAGGGAAAAAAACAGCAGTATCAAATTATCTCAGCAATCCTCTATAAAGTTGTAAAGCACAAAAACACTCGGCAAGTTGAATCGTCAAGTATAAAAAAGGACCGGGTGTAGAAGTAATTTTATAGTCCGGCGTACTCACAGTCCGGCTACAACGGTAAAGGATAGGGCACTCAATTCAGTTGACTCTTCACGCAACATTGTTTCATGCAACATTTGTTTCATGCTTTATTCCGTTATCTATGGAGCCCCGGACTATGGCTCCCGCTGGACTATGGTTGCTTTCACACTGGTTTTAGCGAACATGCACTAAGTCTGTTAAAAAAATAAATTTTACAGTATTATACGGACATCCATTTCTGCCAACAAAATACGGTAAAAGTGTCAGTAGGCCTATATTGTATAAAAAGAATTCAATCATCAAAGCACTAGAAAATGTACCGTACTGACCCCGATTATAGTCCCATGCTCGAGCAAAATCCCACCCCTAAGTTTTAGGAAAATTACAGAAAATTCTAAAGATCCGTTTATTATCCCATGCCAAAAAACTGGCCTACACTGACTGCAAAATTCGGAAACCTATTTTCTTCAAACAACAACCTTTTAGCCTTGAATTCAAATGATATGCATTTTCCAATACGAAATTCCATATTTAAATCTTATATTCCATCTCAAGAATGTAGAATGACGTCTGGAACCATTAAAGTTTGTGAAAAACATACATTTAAGAGTATAACACGGCAAAGTGTCAGAGATTCAGCAGAAGACACTGACAGTGTCTGGTTCAACACTCTCAAGGCTTTCTACTTCACTCTGACGTGATTCTACAATATTTTTTTAACTCTTTTTCCATATTTCAGTATAAAAATAACATGTCAATAAAAATATTCAGTTTCATAAATTCACTAATAAAATATTTTTTGGTGGATTTGTTTTCTGAAACGAAAAGAATATTTTGAACAAGGTCATGTGTAGGGTCATAGGGCGCCTAATGAGGGCAGCAAATCAAATATGGCTGCCGGCAAATTGGTTCAGTTTTCACGACTATTTTGTTCGTTTTTTGCTAAAAAAATCACTATAAAGTTACATTATAGTCATGTGACAAAAGATGAAATCTAATTTAGAATGAGGGTGGAAACAACGTACTATCGAAAAACGGCATTTTTTCAACATTCTGAGTATTCAAAATTCGGAAGTCATGAATGAAGTGGCTAATATAGTATATGTGGCGTGTAGGCCAAGACATTTTTTCGACTCCGGCTTCGGGCAAGATTCGGGCATTATCCCACCCCCATATTTCAAGGTATTTTCAGCTTAAAAAAGGGTGGGACTATTCTCGGGTCTGTACGGTATATGTATTCGGTGAATTATTTACAGAGTTTGGGAATGTGTGCGCAAAATAAAAAAAAACATTGACGCCTACCTCAACTAATAAACCTGTCCACTAAAGTAGACCTTTTTTACATTGTGTACCCGTAAAATTTACAGTTTTTTACTGTAAACTGCATTGACAATTCGCAAGTATATTGATTGACATGACATTATTTAAAATGAATAAGAGCGACAGTTTTAAATTAAATCATAATAGGCCTGAAAATGTAACATAAAAATAGACCATTTTGCTGTATTTCCAAATAGGCCTACCCCCAAAACACTGTAATTTGGCTCATAGTGAGGAGAGAAGATATAAAGGGTTAGGTTTATGTACTCCATCTCCATTGTCAATTGTGAATAAGCTGAGGAAATTGTTGAATCACCTACCCAGTCCTATGAAGTACTCATAATCCTTTCATTACAAAACACACATACACCACACACACACACACACACACACACATGTACTTACATGCACCCCCCCCCCACACACACACACAACCTTTTCAACTAAACATGAGAAATGCTTATAGCAAACTACAATGTAAGTGGGCATCCATACACCACATCATTCACAACCCTTAACAGTAACACCCATTATGCAAGAGTGAATTATACTCCATTTACCTTCCTCAAATCAGTGACGTCAACGCGTTTAGGCAGTTAGTTTGTGTGTGTAATTTCCCACCGCCTTATATGCGCGTGTGCATATGTCAACGCTCACGATTTAATGCTGCGTCTATTGCATTACACACTGACTTCAATGACTCGAGGAAGATAAAAACACCTTAGTGGTTAAGTGCCCCAACAGCATTGTGTGTGTGTGTGTGATGACCACTTTATTATAAAAGCAAGGGTTATCACGTTCAGAAAACTTCGATTTGAAAAGGCCTATTGCGGTGAAAATCTTGTACAACATTATTGAAGAGGAAAAAAGTTGCTTCCATAATTTCATCAGCCTTGTGCAAATGTTCAAGGTATGGTTCTGGTGTAGAAGCTACTTAACTGTTGCCCCTTTTGGATTAATTTGCATTACTGAAAAGAACATGATGGAAGTTTGACTTCTGTGCTGAATTTTGTATTAGAGAGATATCCTGTCTTACAAAAAGTACAATGATTGTGAGAAAAATTGCAATACCATACTCTCTGTGATAAAAGCCCTGGGTGTTTATTAGAGATCAATTAGCAGCAATAAGTTTCAAGAAAAAATGGAAGAATTGCACTAATTTCCACCCCCCCCAAAAAAATGTGTATCCTTCAAACCCAGTGTAGGAATGGTACGGAACCTGTCATGGTAGAATTGAAAATTTATTGGTTTGTTTCATTTTCCTCTCTGTTTTTGAAAACCCATTCTTAAACAGCTGTGAAAATGTAAGTAATTTCATTGGCTGATTGATGCCCGGGTTCAATCGACAATAACCCAGGTAGTACGCGCTATGTGTTGGCGTTATTTGGAGGTTGAAGCGCTCGTGTCATACCGCGTTGGGCTACATTCGCGCAAGCCTGCCAATGTTGCATTTTGTTGCGTATGTTCGTTGCATTCAACGGGTTGTTCGAAATTTGTCACTGGGTGGTGGCAGTCCTTTCTTGTTGTATTTAAGCCATAATGAACGCAAAATTGGGTTAAAGATGACCTTAAATTATAAAGCTGTGTAAGAATGAGAATAAAGGTATGATTTGGGGAACCGGTACTCTCTTTACGACAAATTGAAACTGGCGACACCATTATTTTTGTGTGGAAGAACTCGGCCTCTGGCCTCGTTCTTCCACTTAAAATAATGGTATCGCCTTGGATTGAAAATGGTCGTAAAGAGAGTACCGGTTCCCAAAATTATACCTTTATTCTCTAATTTAAATATAAGAAAGCCTTGATTTTTTAACTGAAAACTATTGGCAAGCATATATTACTGACAATATGGTAACTGTAATGGGATAGAAAGGCTAAAAGGGAGTTTTATTTTGCTTATGTAATACCTACTTTCATGTATTTGTGTGTTCGCTAGGCTGACTCCATGGCAGAAGAATTGAGTGAGTTAAAGAACAAAGTGACAGAATTGGAAGATGAGAAAGGCAACCTACACTAAGACTAGTGGATTATGATGAGACCAAGGCACAGATAGGTAATTAATAATAGCTGTTCTATTTGAAGTACATACTCCCCATGTGAAAGGCTCTGCTTAAATATGTGTGCTCCTCCTGTTGGACCCAAGCCATTCCTGTTTTTGTTTTAAGAATTTTAAGCAGTTGTGACACAATTTTGACCACTGATACAAGTAGTTATTCAAGAGCTATAATTCCTGTAAAAATCAGAGGAATCCATGTTGAAAATCTTGCCATGTAGGCCTACAAAGGTCATGATTTGTATGTTATAGTGCCCTCTATTGCCCAATCGCAATAGAGATCTGTGTAAAGCTATTTTTATTTAAATTTTTTTTGCTCATAATGAAATTTTGAAAAATAAGGACAGGATGTTGCTAGTGGAATAGATAATCCAAAATCAGGTGTCAAAACTGTGTCGCTAATGACATTATCAGTTTTATTCTGGTTTTGTCAGAATAAAAGAAACTTTCAAACACTAAATGGTTGGGTAAAAGTAATGTTGGGTTGGGTAGCACCAATCAAACTTTTTCATCTCTGCAGGTGTAATCTATCAAGCTTAAGCATGACAATATATTGATCTATCTGTCTGTTCCGGTTGATCTGTCCACATTTTCTTAATCTTTCTTGTCCCATATGCCTTGATGGATTTTGGTGGTATGTGGGTACAATTACTTGTGGGCAGCTGGGGACATTAGGGATGTTCAGGAATTTGAGGTCAAAGGTCATCTAGGGGTTATTTGAGATGATTGTGTAAAAACACAATACTTCTTACACAGAATTTGGGGATTCACCATAATTGCTCGGAATAATCTGAGGGTGGGTCATATGGGGTGTTAGGCATAAGAGGTCACAATTAAGCGGCTAGCATACTTACCATACTACCAACTCCGAAGTATCCATTGCAATCTCTAAGTCTAAAATATTGAATTAAATTTTGTGTCAAAAGTGGGAATCGAACCCACAGCCTTTAGCTTACAAGAAGAGCACCTATACACGCACGCCACACAACTAGAACTGGCAGAAGTTTTTGTGTCGCCTCCCCTAAGGCAGAAAGACACATAGGGATCACCAGGGGGTTGACACTTAGCGCCTGTCGTCTTTTGCTCCTTACCCCTCAATATGGCTATGGCAAAATACGAAAGTTCGTGCATACCAACGAAATTTATGGTCCTCCTGTATTTATTAACCTCACGGTATAGAGTTACGTATTCGCCGTTTGTAATCATGACAGTAACGAACTTAGCATTACAAGACTCGGCTATATATTATCGGGCTCGATCGCACCAAGGTCCATCCCAGTTTAAGGGGTTCCTATACTGAATGTTTCACAATGTTAATTATTTTGTTTTTCAAATGCGCATATTTCAGTTATTTCAAGGTCAAATTTTGTTATGTTTGTCTCAAAATTGAGCCTTTAATGTCTTTAGGTTTATTGAATCTATTTTTATGAATCAAGGGTTATTATTTTGCTACAGCCTTGGAGTCTACACATTCGGGTCCTTCAATGAAATCCCTTGGAATAGTTTAGTTCCCTACAATTTGGTTTGTGTAAAAAGAACTTATTACCCGTATATTCTATATTATAGCAATTCAGAAATTCACAGCTTTCATATAACACCCAATTTACGTTTTTTTAAGTCCAAATAGTCAACAAGATTATCGCATATCCCCAGTTTTGCCTGGACTTTTCAGAGCTGTGTCTCACCCCTTAAAATCTAACCCGGAGTCGTTTTATAGTGCCCCCTGTAATCCAAGGGCCAGGGACCAATGGTCGTCCACAAGTGTCATCTCCTTATTTTAATCCTCCTTGGGATCACTTTGTCCACTGTTGTTGATGTCTGTTGATGTCTGTTGTTGTTGATGTCTGTTGATGTCTGTTGTTGTTGATGTATGTGTTGTTGATGTCTGTGTGAAAAAAGGGTTAAACATTTGCCTGTAATATCCTCATACTGTTGATGGATTTAAACAAACTTGGGTCACAGGTGGCAAATGGCAACCCCCACTTGTTGATGAGGTCAAAGGTCACATACCAAGGTCAAAGGTCATTTGAGGTCAAGTTGTAAAATAGGCTGAAAATGTAAAATTGACCTCATTTGAAAAGTTGAAGTTCGATTGGAACCAAATTTGAATCATAGGTGCAAAATGGGATCCCTCATTTGTTGATGAGGTCAAAGGTCACATACCAAGGTCAAAGGTCATTTGAGGTCAAGTTGTAAAATAGGCTGAAAATGTAAAATTGATCTCATTTGAAAAGTTGAAGTTCGATTGGAACCAAATTTGAATCATAGGTGCAAAATGGGATCCCTCATTTGTTGATGAGGTCAAAGGTCACATACCAAGGTCAAAGGTCATTTGAGGTCAAGTTGTAAAATAGGCTGAAAATGTAAAATTGACCTCATTTGAAAAGTTGAAGTTCGATTGGAACCAAACTTGGTTTATGGAGTTTACATGCAAACCCTCATTTGTTTATGAGGTCCAAGGTCACATATCGAGGTCAAATGTTATGTTAGGCCTATCATTCACTAACCACGACGGCAGGCGACACAAGCGGTACGAGGACCGATGTATTTTTGTAATACTTAAATAAATCATTAACAGATTAAAGCGCACACATACCATAATCGTCATGATTGACGAGGTTACCTGGTCGACCCCAAGCTGCTTCTTAAGAGTTCCAGCTCAGACTTGGTCATTTGTCATTCTTGAAAAGTGCTTAAAATAGTACTTGCAAAGTCGTCACTGGGAATTTCACCTAAGTTATTCATCAGAATTTATCCTTATGGAAAGGGTTCCATAGTGTGTAAGATTAAAAGGTCAAAGGTCACTTGGGGTCATTTGAAATCATTGATGAAAAATGCTTAATATGCTGTTGTTGAACCAAAATGACTGGACATTCACCAAAGTTGTTAAGAATGGTCGATGTAAGTATTAATCACAGATCCAAGATAAGCATAATATTCTTGGGCTTGATTCAGATACCAGCAACTAGCCTTTCCAAGAGCCCATGTAGCCAAGAATGAACACATTTTATTAACACCTCCTATGTACACAAAGGCAGCATTTATAATACCTGCCACATGTTTTGTTCAAGATCTCGATCACTTGAGCACAGTAAGTGTTTATTAAGTGCATGTGGTAAAGGCTAACTGACTTTGCCCCACCCCGCAAAATTCAACTTGATATTTAGATTGTAGATGCATACACATTTACCATCAATGTGGTTATAGATATTGGGATTGCTTTATCACACAGGAAAACATAAATCTAACAATCCTCTTGTTCAAAGCTGGACTTTGCCCTCTCACA
Organism: Ophioderma brevispina; assembly: GCA_023653785.1. Lineage (NCBI taxonomy): Eukaryota > Metazoa > Echinodermata > Ophiuroidea > Amphilepidida > Ophiodermatidae > Ophioderma > Ophioderma brevispina. The sequence continues at coordinate 33,720 of JAMKCH010030872.1, read as the reverse complement.
GCTGTTGTGTTGTTCAACAAAACATTTCATATAGGACTGTAATTTTCTACATGTATTGAGTGGGTCATTATGCACATGCTTTAACATGGGATGCTTGTGAATTGGTGAGAAGAATATAGGAATTAGAGCAGAAAGGTTTCAAAAGTAAGCAAAGAAAGTCAGGTGATTATGATATACCGAAAATTGAATGAAGAGTGAGAAGTGGGGGGAATAGTTCTAGGGGTACACGTCATTGGTTTGATGATAACGTTGTGTACTACTTTCTTATAGTGTCACTTGAGAGCAAAATCCACGAGCTTGAAGGAAAACATCAGAATCTTACCGAAGAGAAGACGGAGCTGAGGAAACTGCTGGATGCGCAAGCTGAGGACAGACAGGCAGTTGAGGAAGAGAAGAGAACTCTTGAAGACAAGCTACAGCAGGTAAGGAAAATAGCCATCTGACCACTGCTCTACTGTAGTATAGGTTGATCATTGATAACCAGTACCAGTAAAAGGAGGCTTATGTGACCCATGTGTGTGACACATTCAAAGTAGGTGAGTCGGATGTCAGCAGTTTCTCATTTTGGGCCGCCAGCTATAACTGGATGGATCACTTAATAAAGCGTCTGTTGTCACACCATCTCATTGGAGTATTTGGAGAATAATTGTTTTTAGGCTCTGCTGTGTATCTATCGTGTCATATCACACGGACGACAGCATTATTTTAAGTAGAACGAGGCGCAGCCGAGTTGTTTTACGCTTAAATAGTGCTATCGTCCTTGTCATGCTTTAACACCTTTATTCAAAATAAGAAGTTATTAGTAACATATTACTAATGTTATAGTAGATTTTACCGATCAAATTACCCCAATTTTTTAAAATTGATCAGTCCGTTTTTCCTATGCACCTTCGATTGGCCCGAGCAGAGCGTTTGCATATCGCGTTGACACGTACGCACTGTACTGTGCGATATCGTCTCATATCACACAGCTAGGAACCATTGAGATTGCACAATCTCAAGTGTAGAATTATTTATGGAGTAATGGATGTTTCTCATCAACCAAAAAGGTAGACCGTCATTTTTCTGACCAGAATTCAGTCTCTTGTTACGAATATGGGTCGTGGTCTATTACCCATGCTGTCTGTCATCACAAAATGTCACATGTGCATATTAAATACCTCATTTGTATATTTGTTCTGATTAGCTAAGAAGGAAAAACCTTAAGAAAAGGAAATGACAAACTTTCATATCCTGAATAAAAGGTGGCGCTGTATATTCTCTAAAAATACCAAGCCTAGAACCACAAAATTCTAGTTTTAACTCTTTCACAGAGCTCAATTTTGAAAAAATCAAACTCTGGATTTTCAAACAGTTAGGGAACGATGTTATATTTTTTATTTTTTTTCTATCAAGCAGTGTTCTATTGGCTAGCATGGTTAAGACACTAATATTACTCACACAATAGACAATTGATTAGTGATGCTCTCTACTATTTCATTGATTAACGATGCAACAATGTTCAAATAAAGTGACCAGTCCAGCGGTTACAGATTTATGCAAATTTCTCCATTTTAAAGTCCATCGCCTGTTTGCATTTCAAATTGGATAGATTTATATTTAAATTGCATCAAATATTTGGTTCAGTAAAACAATTAGGAGAAAAATAATTGCATTCTTTTTGATAATAGTGAGCTTTTGATTTAGACGACGTACAGTTCTGTAACGGTCAAATTGGCGCCTCAAGTAATCTGCACTTGCTCAGATGACCTGGATGCATGCCTAGATAACACGATGCATCAATTTCACCTTCGCAGAACCATCCATCGTTAAAATCAAAAGCTCACTAATGACTGTCTTTGCCAACCTTTGACCCATATTTCCCTTGATCTTATTGAACATAGATGAAAGTTTAGTGAAATCTGAACAAGAGGCTAAGAATATAGGCTTCTGTGGAATTTCATTAAGCTTTTATCCCGAAAAAGGATGTTGACTTTAAAATGTTAGCAATTAATTTTTTGAAAAAATGCCTTTCAAGTTACACACCTCCTTTGTTATTATTGTTATTTAATTATGTAATTGTTGATTTTCGATGTCATTTTTCTTACTTCAGAATCAACTAGAATACGACCAACAGCAACAGGACAGAATCGACAAGCTTGCCGAGGAAATTACCCAGTTGCGCAGCACCCTCACCGAATCAGAAGATGCCAAGGATGCCGAGATGAAATCGAGGGTCAGTGTCGAGAGCAAGCTTGTCGAGCTCACGGAGTTTAGGAAACGCGCTGAGAGCCAGAGGGTCAGAATACACTCACCTTTCGCTTTTCCTTTCTGTCTGTCTGTCTTGTAATGTCTTGTCTTGGTTAAATTGAGCTTTTGCTACCCATGCATGAGTTAGCTTTTATGTTAATCCAGCTGTTTCCTATTTTGTTTGTATAGATGTATGGGTGTGTGTGTTGTGTGTGTGTGTGTGTGTGTTTGTGTGCGTGTGTGTTTGTGTGCATGTGTGTGTGTTGGTGGGTGTATGGTAATGAAGCAGAGAATGTGTGGATGTTTTTTTTCTAACTTCCAAAGAGATTTGCCTAAAAAGCAAAGCAGCAACTGCATACAGTAAATTTACTATGAATACTTCTGGCTCATCTGTTCTCATCACAATTTCTGAGAATAGAAAGTGTCAATTTGGAGATAATTTGGACATGGTGGGTGTTGCAAAAGACTTAAAGGTAAACATGTAAGAAGTTTTGCTCTTAAATTTCAGGAATTTAGGGGATGATCCCTTTTGACCTTTCTAGGCCTATTGGTCATCCTACGCATCAGGTTATTACATAATGTAACAATCCATTATTATACTGTATATTAATTTGTTAATGATGTGTAAAACAATACAATTTAGAAAGTGGTGTACATCACTATAATTTATTTGTGGAATATTTTTTCTGAAAAAAAATCTGCCCAGCTCTTTATCATCAGATGTATTTCTGTCCAACTTTTTAATAGACGTAACTTCCCAATAGAAGTATTTTGGATTTTAAATTTTCCAGCCAAAGGTTAGGCAAATTAAGGTTGTTTTTTGTTTTTGTTTACAAGAGATATGTGTGTTTGTATATATTGCTGTTTTCCCTTGCCTGGTTCTTGCATCTTGTATTAATCCTTAGTTTGTTGCCATGACAACCAAACTAATTATCATCCTTCCTACTGCTGCTCTTTCAATCGCTGTTCAGCCAGTTGCTTAACACTTGCTTTTTTTTCAAATCAATTTTAGCTTTAGCGCCATGCATGTATCTATACTCTACACTTATGGGGGGGGGGGGGTTCATTAAGAGATGGGAGATTTAATTGGGGAAATGGTTACTCCCATTTCCAGGGGGGGAAATCTGAGATTTGGGTTTTCTCAAAATGTATCATGAAATTAGTCTTTACCACATTCTGAATGCCTTGGTTTACCCACAGAATTTTTTAATACACTTGTAAGCAGCCCACTTTTTCCAACAAATGGTACCAGAAAAAAAATGAGTAACACACTCAGATGGTCTGCATATAAGTTTTAGTACTGTTAATAGTCTTAAATTCCTTTGCATTTGTTTACTTGGGAACAATTAGTCCTTTATTATCCCGGAATTGAGAGCAAGTTAGAATAATGAATTGCTTCCCAAGTTTAGTGTTCTCAACTAATCCGCATTACTTAAATTACTAATGCTGATCATGGCAAAATGCATGGGAGCATGAATTAAAATAACATTCACTTAAACCTTGAAATGCAGTCCTTAATTTTAAATCAGTCAGAAAAATGTGTAGAAAGACTAAAAAGAATAACAAGTGTTAATAATCTTTTCACACTGAACCTTTGAAAAAGGTAGTAACATTCTAGTATCCAGAAATTCACAGTAAAGTGAATGTCACCCATCACAGTTTAGAAGTGATCGTTGTTAATAGTTCAGTTTCAACTAAATTAGGTTATTACATAATACAAATGGGCGTAACTTCCTTCTTATATCAGCTAGTCCAACCAAGTTTGGATATATAATTTAGTTCATAAGGCACTTCTCCTCATGACATTCAGTAAGATAGGGGTGTACCCCTGGAAAGAAATGGCAAAAGGTCGACAATTTGCCACAACCTCTGAGAACTGTAATTAGCGCTTTCAACCAATCATGGTCATGTAGGTTAACACATGACATTCTCGTCCATTTCATTCAATGTCCTGGGAGTGTTGCAAGGCTGGGAGAAATGACAAAAATCTACAATTGAGAGTAACTTTCATATTGTAATAGCTATTGCAACCTAATGAGGTACTACTACCCATGTCATTTCATTACCCCCCCCCCCCAACTCTATCGTAGTAATGGAGCAATGTCAAAAAGATCAGGAATTTGTCATAAATTCTTTTCTATATATAATAGGTATTCCGATCAAATTTGGCCAGGGTGTAGATGATCCCCTAAGGCCACTATGCATGTTATGTCCCGGGGGTGCTCATACACTGCCAGGAGGAGGAAAGTTTTGCTTGCTATTTGTTTCATTTTCCATATATTTTTACCCATATTGGGCTGAGCGGGTCAGATCAGATCCTAAGTAACCCTCTTTTTTAGACTTAAATTGAAACAGATGATATTTATTCTGTTATAAGTTAGTTGCAGCTTTCTGAACATTATGCTGTGATAATGCACCTTTTTCAAAATAAGGCACTCTGACCCTCATTGGTTTCCAACAAGCCTAGACTCGCATTACAGGGAGACTTCTAAGAGTTCTCCTCATTACATTACTCCAGGCATGTGTGAAACTGTTATAAAAAGGCACTATCGGTGATTTGCTAAATCAAAAGAAAATAAAAAAAATCAGATGTTTGCATACTGTAACAAGTGTAAATATCCTAACATACCTTGCAAGTGATAAGACCAAAAAAGCAACCTAATAAGGACAAAATCTGATATTTTAGTCATTACTGTCTACACTATAAATACAACAAGTAATTCAATGGACATTCGTATCTTTGAACACTGCTGTTCTCTTCCTTTTCTGTCAATTTTAGTTGGAAAAGTTCATGCATGAGAATTCTACAAACTTATCCTTCACCTTTAAGCTATTCCAGCGAAATTTTAAATATTTTACTCTTTTGGGTAAATCAGTAATAGTGTCCTTCAAAGCTCACAGTACATATGGGGATTGTGAAAGCATGAATATTTCAAAGCGGAGGTGTTATTACATAACATGTAACAGCTGCTGGTAAGCAATGGCTTATTAAAAACTAGATCCTTGCAGTTGTAAATGTGTGCTGTATTGTCACACAATGATGCTCAGAGAGCTAGGGCATAAGCAAGTATCTTTAACTCCCCCCCCCCTATTCATTACCAGCTGATTTGATTGGTTATTCAGAAAGCTATGTCATGTAATTAGCCAATCAGAGACAATGTACGAAAAGCTTAAAGGTGCATACAGATATATAGAAGATCTATTTTGGTTGGTTGCTCAGAGGTTGTATGATGTTATATCATGTAATGAGCCAATCAGTAAGGCTGTAAGAAAGGAGGTAGATCTGGGGGTAAATTATTTATCTCAAACTCCTTGATCATTATTGAAGATACAGTGCATGTTATCCACAACCTGCTGACAGATGTTTGGTAACAGTATTCAAGCTACTGCTAATCGATACTACTCCAGAAATATGAGCATAAGATTTATTCCTAGATGTTGTTCATCCAGTGATAGAGATTTCTTCGATCAGTGTGAAAAGATTAAACTTTTTGGAATGGATGCATTTCTGCATGGGTTTTTTGGATCAAACTGGCATTATTTGCATGTGAAATGTGCAAAGTGTTTTAACACCATGCTGTTAACCAATGTTCTGTAACCATAGTAACCCAAGTTTGTGCAGATGTAGATGAAAGTAGATGTCTAAGCTAATATCAAAGACAAACTAAGTCCACCAGGTTAGTTGTCAACATGGTTACTCTCACTAACCCACTAGGAAGAATCATAACTTGTGTTTGTTAACAACAAAACAAAATTATAGATGATGCCTATAAATCTTATTTGTAATTGGCTGTTTTCTGCCGGTGTTGATGGGACAAAACTGGTGTGAATGCCATCGCTGGTGCTTGGCTAGTGGAAAACTGCCTCACTTTTGAGATTAAAAATTGATAGAGCAAGGCTGTTTTCCTCCAGCCAAGCCCTGACAACAGCCTGCACAATGTGCAGTTTCCTCCCATCGACGGCAGGAAAATCACAATCACGAATAAGGTCTATTAATCAAAATGACAGTTGAATGAATAGCATTAATAAACATAGTTGTGTGTTCTTGCCACATTATGTAATTGTATTTCCTCTGTAACCTGTCTTTGGTCACCAGAGTTTTGCCATTTTAACCAGTGTTATCCATTCGTCACTGACCAGTGTTCCAAAATATACGTCCATCCAAGTTTATTCCTTTTTTGCACCATTTCATCTATTTCTGACTGACCATGTCTTGAAAAAAGTGTGCAGCCAATCATTTCATGTTTTCACCACTTAACGTAGAAACTAAAATCTGCATTTGAAAAAGAGACTGGTTTCATTGTGGGGCTAACACGCTCATCTGCTTCACATGCAGTTTGTATTCTTCTGCCGTGTGTACCATCTGGCCTCAGTTGATAACCAACAGAATCGTAATCGATCCCTCTTCTCTTTGCACTACATCTGCCGCTTCAAGTCTAAAACATAATTGCAAAAAATGTTGGTACGCGATTGCTTCAATATCATGAAAAGAGCATTGCCGTGTTGTAACATGATATCCCAGATTGTGCATTCAATTACATTTTCTTATAATTTGCAAGAAATAAAGATCGTTGCATTCAAAAGCAGGTAATTACAATTGCAGAAATAGTATCACATACAAATTGCGTAATTGAATTAGAGAAAGCATTTGAGAACCACGTCAAATGACTATTGAGATGTGCCAAGAAATTGCCATTATTTTATAATTTGTTGCAAATTAACAATGTGGTTTTTATTTTAGAAACACATACAATGCAATATTTACTGTAATTTGTTGTTAAACTAATTATGTAATTGACTCTGTTGATGTACAGGCAGCTCACGAAGATACCATCGCCGAGTTGCAACAGAGACAAGAAGAGCTAGAAGCCCAGTTGAGTGACACAGAGAAGCAGAGGTCAGAGTTGGCAGAGGAGAAGGTCACCATGGAATTGAGGATGGTACAGCTGGAAGAGGAAAAGGATGGTAAGTCTTAAGATGTTGCAACATGCTGGAGATTTTGCAGGGCCAACATGTAATGGCTGTGGCTGTTACTGCCCCCCCCCCTTTATGATTGGGTTATTCTACTTAAAATATATAATGTATCTGTGGGAAAGTAAAGTTCCATGGGGGAGTATTGGGTTCAAATGGAACAGCCTTTGGAGTAACTACACCCCATATGAGATCCATACTGGTGGAACATTTTGTTGTTTGAGTGCAAGAAGGTTGTAAGTGCAATAGCTGCCATGTGATACATCTGTGTGCTGCCATGTATTAGGATGACTCTTAATTTCTTTCCTTGAATCAGTGGCTCTTGAAATGGTTTTCAGGCAACTGCATCACTTGAAGAACCATTCAAGAGCCACTGACCAAAGACTTGGCATTATAGTATGTTTGATGCCATTTCTGACAAATTGCAGCTATTGCACTTACAACCTTCTTGCATTCACATTTCACCTAAATCTTGCACAGAGAGGGTTGTATTTCAAGTGAAGTTACACAGTGGGCTGTTTGGTTTGGAGTCTGAACTCCCTCTGTAGATTTTATCTTCCACTGAAGGAATATACGCCCCCATTCTGTGGACAATTTGGGTTTAGTCTTTAATGGGGAAGTATGGATTTCAAGAGGAATAGCTCTTTTCATCAGGTATTAATGTTGCTACAGTGGGATTAAAAAATTACTTGGACAGGAGATACGCACACCTCGTGTAAGCACAACAAGCTATGCGCATTCTTCGACCAATTACGCACCGTGAAACAAGGTGCGATGCTCCTCCTGGCTCACGCAGTCCACGCTCGCATGTGTTCGATTCTGTCCAAATTATTTATCAGACTGTAACTAGGTCTTTGTTCAGTTGTAGTATGTGTCACCCAAGAAACTCATCTCAAAAGCCACTTAGTCCCTGGAAATACATTGTTAACAGTGCAGTAGCATTGTATTGTAACTGAAATGCATAATAGCATAGTATCTGGAGGCTATTGCACAGCTTTTATACCATCATAAGTAATCCATCGTAAAGTTTTGCCTGTCCAATTGTCCAATTTCATGTCATATTGAACAGACAGATCCAATATTTAGATGTTTTGGATTGACTAAATATTGCATGATCTATCTGCATATCTGCATATGTTTGACAGGACTGGAGAAGGAGCAGGCATCACTGATGGAGAAAGTGGCCTCTCTCAAGCAGCAGATGGAATGCGACCATCTGCCACTGGCAGAGATGGAGAGGGAGAGGGAAGCCTTCAAGGAAACGACCACACAACTCCAGGACAAAGCAGCAGATTTACAAAGCCAACTTGAAGAAGCACAGAAGAGAAGTCAAGATTTAGAGGTGAGAGAAAGGTTTGAAGAAGTTATGTATACAAGAAGACTAGGTTAATGTTATTTTTATTTAAAAAAATTATGAAAAGGTTTAGTTTGTTTGTGAGGATAGCTTATATGTTGTAGCATAGGAGGTGTCATTCTGAAAAATAACTGTTTTGGCAAACATTCAAAATAAATATGTCCAAATGGTATTCTATCAGCTTTGGAATGACAGCCAATGATAAAATCTTATTTACTTCCGATATGTTTCCACAAGAATTGGTATGTGCAGTTAACTTTACTTGACTGTAAAGCTGGTAATAGTTAAGACCAGGAATCTATATATTAATACGGTGGTCTGTCAGTGTGTCTGTCTGTGACTGCGTTTATTTTCTCGGAGACCGAGGGTCGCACGTTCTGAAACTTGGTGGGCGGATTTGCCCCTTGACCGCACGAAGACCGAGTTTGTATTGGTTAGTGGATCAAAGGTCATCGGTCAAAGGAGGTCAAATGGGGTAAACGTTGGTGTATGGACATGAAACTTGGTGGGTCAATTGGTGATGCCGGGTCATTTTCAAGCCAGGTGATCGCTAAACCCAGGTGATCGCGAAACCCAGGGACCCATCTTAGTAACAATAATTATGAGCACTAAGTCACATCTGATCTGTTTGAAGATGGCTACTGGTTATCATTTGCTGAAGCAACTGAAAGCAATGGAAAATGCACACTTTAATGAGGCACAATTTGCTTTAATCTTAACTAAATTCTGCTCGCTTTACAAAGGATATGTCTACTGGCTCTCCCAGGTGGCTCAAACAACAAACGCATTGATTAATTGTCATAATTTTTTTTTTCTCTGTCCACAAATAGTTTAATACTCTCTTGGCCTGAAGGGCATATCCCTGAAGAGATAATACAAAATACACCCCTTTGCCAAATTAGGACATTTCTGGACATGCATATTTTGATTTTTTTTTTGCACACCTTGGAAGCCTTTGGGGCAATGACCTGTCACTTTTTGCCTTCAGAACCAGCTAGCTAACATTGAATCTGAGAAGTCTTTGCTGCAGTCAGAACTTGCAGCAACACAACAGTCCCAGTCAGAGATACAGACTGCTCTAGACACCAAGACTGCTGAATATGAAGAGCTACAGAAACAACTGCAAGATCAGGTAGGCTGGTGTGATGATACTCCTTGGATAGGGCTTAACTAAAAATATACTCCATTTCCCTACCTCCGTGCAGTGACGTCAGCGCAAAATTTGATGGTCGCACCAGGAAACCGCGTGCGCTGGCTTAAAAGGACGGCGTTTTTTACACGCGCGCACAAAGAAGGCAAATCTTGACGCTTGCGTAAAGCTGCGTCAGGGTTATGACATCACTGCTGGAGTAGAGAAATGGACTATAGTGTATTCTTCAAAAAGCTTCTAAGGATTAGAAATCCAATGTGTTTCCTCTAGTATTGTCTTTTTGGGGGGGATGGGCAATTTTTACACTAATCAAATTTAGTAAGTATTCAAAGATATATGAAAAAACTTTTGCCTTATAAGAATTGACCATTTCATCTTGAATCAGATCCTCCTGTTAAGCATAAGCTTGTCCTAGGAGTTCTGTGCTGTGCATATCGTGCCAAATGGTGCTCAAAATAAATTCAAAGTGCAAGTAAAAAGCAGGTCTCCACTGCGACTTTCTGATAGGGCAAAACTGGCATGAGCACCATTGGCAGTACTTTGCTTGCAGCAAACTCTCTTGCTTTCATGGTTAAATTAGCAAAGGTGAGACAGTTTGCCAGTGTTTGTGAACCCATCATTTGTTCTGGGGTAAAGGTTAGGCTTGCAAATGTCTTTGTGCTCACATTATGTCAAGCTGGGACTAAGCTAAGACTGTGTCAACATTCAGACCTGTTTTCTTTAAGGCAGGAAGACACATAGGGATCACTTTGTTGATGTCTGTTGTGAAAAAGGGTTAACATTTGCCTGTAATATCTGCATACTTAGATGGATTTAAACCAAACATGGGATCCCTATTTGTTGATGCGGTCAAACATCACATACCAAGGTCATGTGAGATCAAGTTGACCTCTATTGAACAGTTGACATTCAATTGGAACCAAACTTGCTTGTGGATATTGCATGCAAACTATCATTTCCTTGAAGTCAAAGGTCACATATGAAGGTCAATGGTCTTATGAGGCCTATAATTCACAAACCGAGATGGCAGATGACACTAACAGTGATGTATTTTTATTTTTACTCTTGATTCTGTTTTCTTTAATGTTGATATGATATGTTTTGAAACCATTTTCATTCCAGGCCTCAATGTGCAATGTTGCACAGGACCAGTTAGAAACTACCAAACAGCAACTAGATGAAAGCAGCAAACAGGTCAATGAACTCTCAGAGCAAGTGTCTAACATCCAGGAACAATTCAATACAGCTAGGCAGCATGGAGATGAGCTTACTAGCCACTTACAAGACAAAGAAGTAGAGATGAAGGAGTTATCTGATAGGTTAAGACACAAAGAGGAGGAGGTCAAGACATTCTGTGATAAGTTTGCCAGCAAAGAAACTGAAGTAGCAGAACTTATGGTTAAACTAGAAAAAGAGCAAGGGAAAAGCACTGCTCTTGCTGACGAGAAGCAGATACTGGAGTCATCACTGGAAAGTCTACAGGTTGACGTGGACAAAGCCAATGCACAACTGGAGAATGAGCGGTCTGTGTTCGCTGCAGAAAAAGGTGAGCTGGATTCAAGTCTACAAAAGAAAGAGGAGGAAGTGAAGGAGATGGGAAGTCAGTGTAAGGATCGAGAAGAGGAGATTTCAAAACTTACACATTCCATTGCTGAGAATGTTGAGGAAATTGCCGAGCTTAAGAAAGAACTCACCGAGAAAGAATTCCAGATTGGAACTTTAGAGAACACTGTTAGTCAGAAAGAGAGGGAATTGGAAGTAGTAAAGGATGGGCAGTCAGAGGAGGGTAAAAAAGTGGAATCCAAGATGGCTTCCCTTCTCACTCAAATATCAGAACTTGAAGCAGAAGTGACTCAAAGTCAGAGAACAAGAAGTGATTTAGAAAACAAGGTAGAGAGTTTACAAAGTCAACTTAGTCAGAAAGAAGCTGATTCTGCATGTAGGATACAGGACTTAAAAGGTAATGTTTCCAGTCTCAGTAGGCAATTAGAAGAGAAAGAAATGCAGACTAGCTCACTACAGGAACAGCTTCTGGCATCATTGAAACTAGTTCAAGAAAAGGAGAACTGGTATCAAGATGCATTGAAGACGGAAAAAGAGGATCATAACCAAGCAAAACGGGAAATGACTTCTGAACTAACAGCAGTGAAAGAAAAGCTGGCTCTTGCTGTTGCAAGACAGGAAGTATTAGAAAATGATTTGGTACAGAAGGCCAGTATGGTTGACAAGCTGGAGCATGAATCAAAAGAACATATGGCTAAGTCTGAATCTGAAATTCAGACTTTGAATGAATCTGTGCAAAGGCATAGCACCGATGCAGAAACTTTAAAAACACAAGTGGAGAATAAGGAAATTCAGATTTTAGAGTTAGTTGACAAACTTGAACATACTGAGTCTGAGAATAGGACTTTAGATAGTGCCTCTAAGAATAGGATTCAGACACTCGAACAGAAGATTACTGAACTTGAAGATAGCATCAGAGGAAAAGATGAACTTCTGCAGAAAGAATCCAATACTGCACAAGATATATTAAATACTTCAAGAAAAGAAACAGAGACACTTCAAGGAAGTCTTGAGGAAGCAAAGAGTACCTCTAGTTTATTACAGCAACAACTGGATGAAAGCAAGGAAATAAACATAACTCTTAAAGAAGAAACTTCAACTTTGCAAAACCAGAATGATACCTTGAAGAAAAGCTTAGAAAGTCTACAGATGAGTTTGAAAGAGAGGGACCAAAGTCACCAAGGGGAGATGGTACAAGCAAAGGCTGATTTTGAAGAAAAGGAACATACCTTGATCCGTCAGACTGATGCTGCAAAAGAGGAACTGGCCATTGCTAAGGAACAACTAAGTCATTTGCACCAAGAACTTGCCAATCAGATATCCACTGTTGAAGCTTTGAAACAACAGCTTCAGGATGGAGAGCATAGTCTAGCTGAAGAGCTTGAGAGGGCAAAGATTGAACTTACACATAAAGAAGAAGAAATAAATAAAATGGGAGCAGAGATACAGCACCTTGGAGACCAGATAAAGCAAAACAATGCAAATATTCTTGATGAAAGAAATAAATTCCAAGAAGAGTTATCAGCCTCATCAGAAAAGATAACAAAATTATCACAACTTTTGGAAGAAAAGAGTGAAATTGTAGAAGATCTCACTCAAAAAGTAATAGACAATGAAGCCAGATTTGTTGAAGAGATGGATAAACTGAAAGAACAACTTCAGACGACAAAAACTGAAATTGATAGATTGCAACAAGACAATACTGAGAAGTCAGGGTTGCTTGAGGCCTTACAGCAAAAGAAAACAGGTCATGAAGAGGAAACTTTGTCTCTGAAAGAAACGGTCAGCAGTGCCAATGAGAAGATTGAAAAACTGGAAAGTGCCCTTTCGGATAAAGAGGTTCTTGCTCGAAGTTTAACAGAACAGTTTGCTGGCAAAGAGAAAGATTACCAAACAAGAATTGTAACTCTTCGTGAAAAGCTGAAGAAAGCTGCTCGTGAGATGAGAGAGATGAGAGATTTGATTGCTAGGAAAACTGAAGAAGCAAAGGGACTGCAAGAGCAGATAGGTGAGCGAGATAAAGAAATGTCACAAAAAGTTGCAGTATTGAGTGAAAGTATGCAAAGTAGTAACATCCATGTCTCTGAAATGGAAGCAGACTTGGCACAGAAGAACAGTATTATCGAAGATCTCAAACAGCAACTGATGGACAAAGACCAAGAATTAAACACCGAGGTTGGGTCATTGAATGATAGTCTGAACAACCTGAGTTTAAGAATACCGGAACTGGAGGCAGAAGTACAAGAAAAAGGAGATCAGTTGCGAGATCTGGAGGCACTTCTGCAAGATAAAGAGGCTCGGGTGGCTGATTTGAATTCAAGCCTTGTTGAAAAAGACACTACCATAGCATCACTGAAGGAAGTAATCGATCAGCAGCAAGATCAAGTAAAAGTGGAACAAGTCAATGTTCAAATGGCTGCCCAAGGAGCAGAGAGTAACCAGGAACATTACCAGAAGTTGGAAAAAGAACATACCAAACTGAAAGTCGAGTTGGACAGCTCCAAACAACGGTATGGAAAACTACTAGTGAAAGCTAAAGAACTGAAAGCAAAATTTGAAACTTCTAGCAATGAAAACAGTAAACTGGAATCTGATCTTGTAGAGTTAAGAAAGGCAGTTGAAGAAACAAAGGCACAGCTTTTACAACAGCTCAAAGAAAATAAGGAAATTGAAGGCATACAGGGTGAAAAGGCTGGCTTGGAATCGGAAGTGATGCACTTGAAACAAGAGCTTGGCAGTGTAAAAGAGGAATTTCATCAAAAGGATTCTTCTTTGAAAGGGGCTGAAAATCGAGTGGAAGAGTTGCAGAATCTCAACCAAAGCTTTCAAGAGCAGCTGGTCTCTTTATCTGATGCCCTAGAACATTCCAAATCTGAAAATGAAGAAAAGAGCACTGAATTGGAAACTTTAAAGAGAGTGCAGGAGAGTCAAGGTGCCAGTGAAGAGAAGTTGCAGGGAATGCTACAAGAGATTCAACAACTCAGAACAGAACTACAAAATGCCAATCAAGAAATGGATCAGATGAGGAGAGTTGTTAATGAACTTGAAACCAGCAAGCAGCAGTTGGAAGAAGACTTGGAAGGTAAACAACAGGAGCAAGACAAAGTCATGTCTGAATTGGAAGAAGTTGCAAGCAGAGTGAGTGCTTTGGAAAGAGAAAAGGAAGACATCGAACAGCAACTGAAAGAGAAAGAAGCTGCAGCAGAGATTGAGTTGATGACAGCTCAACTTAAAGAAATGAGTGACAAGCTACAGGTCGAGCAGAATGCCAAAGAACACGCCCACCGACAGAATGAAAAAATGAAGGAGAAACTTGTGAAAATCAATGAAGCCCGGAAAATACTTGCAAAGGAGGTTGAGAGACTGAATGCTGAGAAGCTGGAGTCCGATGGGTTGTTGCAACAGAAAGCTAATGTTGAATCCCAATTTTTAGCTGTGAAACAAGAATGTGAACAATTACGGCAGTCCAGTGATCAAAGTGTTTCAGTGGAGTCATCACTGAAAGAACATATAGCCTCTATTCAAGAAGAAAAAGAAACTTTACGCAATGAATGTGCCTCAGTACGAAAACAGCTGGCTTCGCTTGAAGAAGCCTACAAATCTAAAAATTCAGAATACAATGAAGTATGTAAGCAAGTATCTTCCCTACAGTCATCTCAGGTTGCCATGGAGACAGATATATCTAAGTTACAAGAAAAGCTGCATGAGACAGCGAATGCTCTAGCTGATGAGACCAACAAAGTGAAACATCTCACAAAGGACTTGAAGTCTTCCAAAGATAATTGCAATAGATGGCAATCTGAACTCCAGCAAGTTCGACACAAAATGGAGGAAGAAAGTCAACGTGCCAAAGAACACCTGTCAAGAGTAGAATCCGATCTCGAGAATCAACACAAATTATGGGAGGAAAAGTATGCCAAAGATGTCAATGCATATAGTGGCAGGTTGCAACAAATTCAAGACAATTTAGATAGGACATTAGCTGAACTAGATAGATTAAAATCAGACAACAGTAAACTTGTTTCTGAAAATGATTCTTTGAAAGCTGACAGTAATGAGCTTCAAAACAGGTTTGATTCCATACACGAAATCAACACAACAGTACAAGATGAATTGCAAAGTGCCAAGGCTAAAATTGAGGGACTGGAACGAAAGAACGAAGCTTTGGAAGTGGAGATGGGCGATTTCAGAGGTGTAAAGAAGATCTGAAATCCAAGGTGGAAGACGTAAAGGCACAAAATCAACAGTTGAATGAACAACTGAAAGCTCTGGAAAGTCAGAAAGAGAATCTCTCGAGTGAAAATGAGCAGTACGCAGCAGAGTTGGAAGAGCTGATGGAAGAAATCAAGGAAGCTAGGAATAAAGAAAAAGAGATGAAGAGATTAACAGAACAAGTGGACAATCTTCAGTGGAAGCTTGATGAAAGCTTGCAGGCTGAAGAGGAATCACAGGAGGTGCAGACACAGCAGATGGCACAGATGGAAGAAGTGCAAGCCATTCTTGATGAGGTACAGCGGGACAAGGAGGAGTTTGAGACCCGTTGCGAGAGACTCAAATCTGAAATAGAGGAGTTGGTTGCAACTTGCGAAGAAAAGGAAGCTCTGTGCGAGCAAAAAGAAAGTGAAACAGAGTCGGTGAGGACTCACTGCAAGCGTTTAGAAATGGAAATTCAGGACATGAAAAACCAAGATGATGAGAATAAAGTGGTGCAAGATCAGATGCAGATGGCTTCTGATACCTACCAGGCTAGGAGTGTCGAGCTAGCAGATCAGATAGAGCAGATGCAAGAGCAGGTCAGAAAATATGCTGCTGAAAATGAAGTACTACGCAAACAGGCAGAGGTGCACGGTGATGCCGATGATCAAGTACGACAACTACAACAAGAACTTCAGCAGTATGCTGCTGAAAATAATCAACTCAGGCAACATGTGGAACATCAGCAGAAGGCTGGTCAAGACCGGTTACAGCAGGTACAAGATGAGGTGAAAAGACTTACTGCTGAAAATGAGGAACTGCAAAGTCAGGCAGAATGGCACAGAGATTTGGATAGCAGGCTGCGGGAACTTCAGCAAGCATATGAAGGAGTGAAGGCAGAAGCGGGAACAACCATGGAGGAGAGGGACAGAACACTACAGGCACTGCATCAGAGAGAAATGAGGTTGGTGATTAGGTGGTAGTTAAAGTTGGGTTGCAGTGTGTTAGATAAGGGAAGTTGGCAAAAGGGGAGTTCAGTTAAACTTGGAAAAGGTGCATTGTGAACAGACAAGTTAACAGAGGTATACTTGTGTGACTTCTCTTTTGTTAAAATTAGACGTACAAGTAGCAAAATTAGATGCACAAGTCATGGTGGAATAAAGCAATACATTATAAATGGAGTCACACAAGTACACCTCAGTTAGCAGCTGTCAAACTGAATGAGCTTATTCTGATTTTCAATCACATCTAGATAAAATGAGGCATGTGTTAGGGACTAAATCAATACTCAACCGGCAGGCGTTTTCCGGTTCTGCCCGGTTCCAGGCGGTTCATTTAATCCGCTCAATCTTTAATCCGATTAAGTAATTCAGCAAACTCAATGAATTAATTGAACCGCGCTGAACCGGACAGAACCGGAAAATGCCCGCCAGTTGAGTATTGAATTCATCCCTTACTGTATTGATGACAGATGGTCTCACAAAGTATAGCCTTGATCAAGGCTGTCTGCTAAGAACCAACAAACTTGCTATTTATTTTTCACACTGTGTTGTATTAGTGACATTTGTTCTCAGTTATTTTGAACATTGTGTTTGTAGGTTTGAAATCAGTGCTTTATAATTGAAGGAGCTACCCTGACTAGAGACAGATTACATAAATAAATTGGTTGTGCACACTGGATCCAGGATCCTACTACTCTAGGTATAAAACCACAAATACCTGTTATGGTCAGGTGCAATGTGTTGGCACTCTCTGTGCCTCACATATTACTGTCTGGCTTTCCTTATTTTGCCTCACTGTGATTCTTGACACTTGTTGCTTAATAAAAGCACTGATTTTGTGCGAAAAAAAAAAAACGGCAATGGTCGTGCTACTCAGGGCAACAACACAATAATGCTGCCAGTGGAAGCACGGAACATAGGCCAGGTGAAGTTGGAGACCTCAAATTAGGTGCTTGATAGAGTGAATTCTTGGTAAAGACTTTTTTAATATTAGGAAGGGAAGAATATGCTCCACTCCTCACAGATTTCTGTTTAATATGATCTGTGACATTATTTGTATCAGACGTATGAACCAATAGTTGATAGAGCACCTTGAACAAGGCTACAATAAGTAAGGTATGCTGTAGCTCCTCAATTAAAATTTGTTCTTACGTGGATTGCAGATGCCAAGATTTAACCATGCAGATTGCAGGTGTTGTAGAGGAAAAGAACAACATGGCCGTCCAGCTCAACAACTCAGCCCGTGGTCTGAGGGATGCTGAGAAACAGATTAGGCAACTAGAAGCTGATAAAGCTACTCTTGTGAAACAGATTGAAGAAATCCAAGCAAGGACATATCAGAATCAACTCATGGTTAGTCATGTAAATGTAATGAGACTGTTTCTTTTATGTATGCTGTCTTGTTCACACATACTTTGCCTTCAGACTTTAAACCCAGGTTTAAAACAGGGTTAGTCCTACATGAGTGGACATTTTTTCCTTTCAACATACTAAGCAAGTTTAAACTAACAGGTGAGAAAATTCCTTATGGATGAGCCATTCCCGCCCATCCATGAGGAATTTTCTCACCCATTACGGCACACCTTAAAAAAAGTCCAATCATGTAGGACTAACACTGGTTTAAACCCAGGTCTAAAGTTAGACTCCCTTTATGAATACCTGCCTATAAGTTTAATGGCACAGAGTGCCATATGTGGGTAGTTCTAGGTGACTGTGGTTGAATTTAGCAAACTAGAAAATGATGGTTAGGTGTCTTCATAATGTCCTGCTCTCATGTCATTCTTATCTTCCTGTTCTTTCTCAAGACATCAATATTTGAATAATCAGCACTGACGTTACTGATACAATGCATAGTAGCATCAAGTTTCATGTGGATCTTGCAAAAGTAATGTGGAACTGATTATTCAGAATAGGCAAAACCAAGTAGCTCTGAAAGCACCATTCAAAAAACTAAGAGCAGCACCTTGTCTACAAATTCTGAATAAGTATATTGCTCCTTGTCCATGTAAATGTTAAAAATGAACTAGGTTGCCTTTTGTCTATATATGCAGTCACAACTGAGGTAATTCAAACTCCATGTATATCAAAGTTTTGTCAATGTCAGAAGAAAACATATTAATGTCCTATCAATTGCTTGAACGTGAAGTGTGCCACATATGGCTGATTTAGCCACTGTGTTTTGCCAGTCCTAAATTTGTCTGAGGGCAAGTCAATGAAATAACCTATAGAGAGATACCGTTTAATTTTCTATCTGTGTACACAAACACTATTTTCGTTTGTGTAACCATGTACATGTTGATGACAAAGACCGACAACTGCCGAATTTGCTCCTCCACGAAAACGAAATTCTTAAATAAACAAATCATCCATAATAATTTTTTTCCGGTTTTGTATCTGGTCACGATATCATCCAAAAACGAAACATGTTTTTAAGATGACACCGCCTAATGTTCTTAATTCATATTACGCACTTAAATAGCCCAAATGCTCACGGGACTGACGCACACTATGGCACCGACATATTTTACAGTTTTTTGTAGATCCCTCAGCTGTATTGCAGCACCTTGTAATTATGTCGAAGGCATACAAGAACTCGACAAACACAGGATTTCCATGTTGCCGTAAAAATTGAAAATTATTTAAAGCAGTAGTAATGGAATTAATAGCTTTATTTTTTGCTGATGGCAGATCATTTTTGTCAAAATTTGACTTCAGTAATTAAACTAATACTGAAAAATAAGTTGTTTTTGCTCCCGTGTAAATGTGTAGTGAACTTTCTAAACGTACAGTGCTCTTTCCGTTAGTGTACACGTGCAAACGTTTCAGCAGAAGAGTAGATGTTCTTAACTCCCTGGGCTCTGATTTGATTTGTTATTGATTGCATTATATGATAGAATTAGCCAAGAGAAGATCGCAGTAGCTTCCCACAATGCATTGCTTCCAATGGAGGTTATTGTACAGCTACTGATGTGAATCGTTAGAGATGAAACATGGCTAAATTGACAGTACTGATCACAATCTTGCATTTTAAGAATGTTTCATCACTAACGATTCACATGACTCCCTGTACAAAAACTTCCATTGGAAGCAATGCATTGTGGGAAGCTACTGATATCTTCTCTTGAATTAGCCAATCAGAGATATGGTAAGAACGGTTTTTAAAGGTTCTTTCAGATATATGGATGGTCTTTTTTGATTGGTTATATTACAATCATATGATGTAATAAGCTAATCATAAATACTGTAACCCTCAAGGGTTAATATTCATTTGCAACTTTCACTGTGCAACTTTTAATGTCAGGTCAGGTTTTCTTTGAGACCTGCTACTGGTATCCTGGTAACCAGTACTACCTGTCCCAGGGCCGAGTCGTCGGCGGCTAAACCGACTCCCCCATCGGATTTGTAAGGAATCTGATGAGGAGGGTAGCTGGTTACCCTGGTAGAATGAAAAAGAAGATCTACCTACAAGGGCGTCAGCTCTGGAGAGCTAATGGCGGCCATCCAGCACATGCTGCCTTGCATGTTGGGCAAAGTTGCCCAAAGGCTAGGCCCACAGCCGATAACTGTGGATTGACGTCAGGAAGGGCATCCGGTCAATAATCTTTTGCTCCAATAAATCCTCACACAGCAGTATTGCTGAGTGTGAGGTGAATCCGGCCACCCTCGTTTACGGGGACAAAACCGGATTTAAAACTTTGGTCTAACTAACTGCCCATTTTGGTACTTCCACTTCATGGGGGCATTTTCTTTACGATACTATTTATGCATATTTTATGTGTGCACAGGTTTCAGAGGAGCCCATCCTTGCCCAGACAAGCCCAATGCAACAACGTGCCCCTCCACCGCCACAATTCTCCCAACAGCCCACCGTAACTGTGTCTGAGGTAGAAGTACTCATATGGACCAGAAGGTCAGCAAGGTAAGAAACACAGTCACAAATGTTCACTTGTTCACTGGGAATAATCATGGAATGCGTGATAACAGAAACAATATTGGCACCTTGTTTAGATTATTTTTTTTTTGTGATCCAGCAGAAAGAATTTCCCACTCACCAGAACCAAAATTTTCACTAAAAAATCAGTATTGTTCTGCCATATGTTGTCTGTAATTTAAATGGCCATCCCCTTTATATTGCACCAAAGCGAGCAGGCTATCTGCTGAAATGTCTATTCCAACATGTATGCAAATTAGCGCTAATTAGAGACTAGTACAGGATGATGCATAGGCTTGCTGTTCATTCCGTTGTTGTCTATGATACCAAAAACTAGCTGGAATCTTATATTCAACAACTACATATTCTGTTACTTCATAGAGAGTCTTTCACCTCACTCATGCATAAACCTATAACAAAAGGTGTTAGTTCCCGTAGTATTTGTCATTCAGATTCAATTTAATACCCGACCCTAAAAAGTCACTGCTGCATTCAAAGTGTGACCCATACTTTTATGCATAAAAATCACAACATGCCATGTCATTCTTAGATTTAGAAAAGTCTCCAGAAATTTGAATTGGACTTTGCCATTCCCAGCAACAGCAAGATGGCCACTAATACGAAAGGTGGAAGATCTATATTGAAGTGAAACATTCATACCTTTGTTCTCAACTGAATTCATGATGTCCCTGAAGAAGAAAAGAAAGGAAAGAAATACACATAACTAATGGAAACAAAATTGTTATTGAGCTGATTTTTTCACCGGACATGCAGAATGCATCATACAACAACATATCCAAAATTCCCATCATGAATCCCCTTTGGGGAAAAAAAAATTGCCCGCCAAAATAGCTTACATGCATATAATTAGCTATATCTTGGCATCTCAAGTAGATGGTTGATGATTTTAACTAAATCTAATGATCCAAATTTTTTTGTTGGTTTTTTCCTTTACGTTGAAAATTTCAAAAAGGGGGCCCGCCCTTACATATTATTTGCTTAATTTACTTCAGAAAAAGGACAAGAGGATATAAAGAAACCAAACAAAGATATCTAAATAAATATAATAAGCAAAATATAATAAATATAATGTAAATGAATACAATATAAAATAAGTGACTAAATTAATAGATATAAATAAAATCTAAGGAAATTTTGTATAAAAGGGACGGGGTACAAAAGACGGAACCTGAATTATGAATAGGACGTCCTCGTGAGGTGTTTTTCACACCCAAATTTTATTATCCCAATTTGTGGGATTCATCTTTTATATCTTTATTTTCACACCCAGTTTCATTTGTGGTACTTGGTTATAAAAATAGAAATGTATGGCATATTGTTTCTCTGTTCTTCTCTGTTCTCTGCCCATTTCTTCTGGCACTGACGTAACGTGTTTAGGCCTATAATTAATCATGCTTTATGTGAACAGTATACCAAAACTGCATTATACGAAACTTTTTAAAGCATTCTTTTTCGAATGAGTATTATATTGAGCGTCGCACGGGTTTTTTAATTGTGGCTTTTTGGGGATTTGCATTCTGATTTAAGTTTAAATAACATAACATCCAAGTCTATGTCTTTGAATAGACTAAATATGAAACTAATTACCACTAGTTGGTAATTAAACAATCCCTTTTCTGGTTCATTGCTTTTACAACCCCTCCTATATATATCGACAGTTTTGACCTAGCTTCTTGCAGAAACTGCAAAGGAAAAGATATGTCAGTGAGAAGATAATTATATGTCATGGCAGCAAATTGGCAAGCCTTTTTTTGGTGGCCATTTTTGATTTTTGAGTTAAGGGGAAAACATCCATGATTTAGATATTTAAACAAAACTGAAATCTTTGAACCTCAAACATATTCAAAAACATGACATACTAGCTATTAATATAAAATGGCGGCCCATTTTGGGTGATGTTGGCGTGAAGAAGCCATCAGTGGATTTAGATTTGTACATAATAATTGGATTCCTTGACCCCCAAAACTATCCAAAACACTATAATCAATCCCATCTAACTTTCAACAACGCTGAGATGTAGCTAATTTGGCGGCCATCTTGAATAAAAAAATTTTTTTTTTTTCACCAGGGGGGATTATGGGATTTTTGATATTTTGTTGTATGATGCATTCTTCTTATTCCTGGTGGCAAAAAATCAGCTCATAACAATTTTTTTCCCGGGTCAAACCCCCGGGACCACACTATCAGTGAAGGTGTCAATAATGCCCAGTTCATGCAGAACAGTGTTCCATAATTACTTCTTATTTGTCATTTGCAATGCATTTTATTCTTTTCTTTGCAGGCAGAAGAATCCGAACAGGCTCGGGCAGCCATTGCAAATGAGTTTGCCAAGCTTGAGGTAATTAACCTTATTCTTCATTGATCATTTCTATAACTATTCGCATAAAAAATAAATTGGCTGCTTTCCCTTGCAAGGCCATAAATTTGAACTGTTTGAAAATATTTGTCATGTCTTCAATTTCAAACCATGCAAAGAAAGGACGTTTCCTTTGTACTGTTTAACACCTTTAATATATGTACTCAAAAATGTGGTATGGGTGGTCACTTAATAACAACAAACATGAATTTAAAGAGTTAACTTTTGACGAAATTGTGTCATTTCTTGACTTCTATACCTTTTTAATGGCAATTGTCAAGTAGTTATGTGGCAACTTGTTAAAATCTGCTTTAGTGTTTATTCACATGATACATTGATACAAGAATTTTGGAGCTTTGTAAATCAAACTATGTAATTAAATTGGTCCAAACAATTCCTTGTTATTTGATTATTTGTTTAGACAATTTACTAAACTTGCAAGTTATGGTCCTAGAAAAGGAAAGTTCTTTTTTTTTTTTTGTGTATTTTAATTTCTATGCTGATATGTTAATTTTAACTAAATATAAAAAACACAATATTAATTTTTCACTTTTTAACTTGATTTACGATGTATCATTCTATCATTCTCCAGCTTAAAGACCATCTTTTAAAACTAAGGATGAATTTCAATATAATTCAATATGCCCCATTTGGAAGTGCTGATCATGCTACAAGAGATGAGGTATAGTATTCTTACCAACATGCAATTCTTCCCAATACCAATTTTTACACTGGATTGTCACATGAATTATAGTGACAAAAACCTACCTAAATGAATAGAACTCATCCCTATCTGGCAATTCAAGCTATTTGTCACTATAAATTCATGACAACCCGTGCAAAAAAAGTATTGAAAAAAACTGCATTGTGGGAAGAATACCTAAACATAAAAAGGTATGATCATTGAACTTTACATGGAGCATTCTGGTTTAAAAAGACTCCATGTACAAGCCTTGTTCCTTGAATATGTTATCAGGTATGCCAAGTCATTCTATTTGTTATTTCCTTTGAATTGTTAAGAATTAAATGTAGAGTCAAATAAAAATGGATTCTTTGTGTGCAGTGGTTGTCATACTAATTTATTAAAACCATCAAAATCATGACTCAACAAAATTGCACCTTGCTTTGACTTTGCTATCATCTTTGGAGTTAAAATCATTTCTCTAAGGCGGGGTGCCTTTTATTGTAATAGAATTTGCAGGATTGCACAGAAATTACAACAAAATTGTGAACTGAAGATAACGTGATGTCCTGGTGATGTGGCTATCAAGTCGCTTTGGCAGTAAACTACCTATTGACATTTTACCCTATATTTATTAAGCAGGGAAGGGTATCTTAGGGGCCTTATTTAAGGAATTTGTTTTACCTCCCACTACAGAAAAGGTTGACCCCTTGGGGTTTGGGGGGGTAGTAGTATGGACCGTCTACCCAATCAAATAGGTAGGTAGTAATCTCAAAATGTGGTATCACTTTGTCAATAGGGGCCAATTTAAGTGTACAACAGGGGTCAAAATTTTTAAAATGACCCAAGGCATGTTGAAATGTAGCCTATTGTCACATCTAAAAACAAAATCCTAAGGATTCCAAAAAATGTTCGTTTGTACCACCTACGACCATTGGTTTTTGGTATGGTATAGGGTAAAACCTGCTAAAATTGTAAAAAAAGGTCAATCTCAATTTGTACAGGGGTCACTTAAAAAGTTATCTGATTATATATTTTAATTTACTAATTACTTGGCAAATTATTGCCCTGAAGGGGGTTTTAAGACACTCCAAAAAGTATATTTTTGATAATGTTAACTTTACTACGGAGATAAGGGTCACAGAAGGTCAACGCCAATTGGATTATGTTGCCCTATGACCTATTTTGTGCATAACATGTATAACAATACACCCTGCCGATGTACAAACTACTCCTTATTTTGACTGCATTAAGCTAAAATGAACAACTTCTATCTTTTTCAACAAAATTGGAGCAACTTTTGACTTTGACCCATGTACCATAGAAATTGACCTTTTTTACCATTTTAGCCATTTTTTATCCTATAACTCCAAAACCATTGTTTCATAGATGGTACAACCTATACAACATTTTGAAATCCTTATGACTAAGACGACAAAATGGCATCATTTCACCATGATGGAGCATTTAAAAGTTTGACCCCCTGTGTAAACTTGAAAATTGGCCCCTATTGAAAAAAGTGGCAAAACCACAATTTTCAGAGTCTACCTACCTAGCATTTGGTATAGAGGGTCCATACTAACTAACCAAATGTGTTCAAACCTTTTTCATTAGTGAGGGGTAAACGATGATGTTTGACCTGGTCCTAGCTCCTCCACTATAATGGGTCCACGTTAACCCCTAGCATGGACTTTGAGGCAACTTCTGCCCCAGATTCGCTCAAGCGGTTCCCTTGTTTTGTGCAGTGAAGGTGAACCATTTCTCAAAGCGAGCAGAGACATAGCAATTCTGGCCTTGAGGCCTGTTTTTTTCAATGAAACTGCAACCCAATATCACCTGGTCTGCGCACACAAGCCCACTTGAGGTCAGTAATTGCCAATATGGTATCGCTAAAGTCCTTGGTGGGCGAGGCCCAGGGGAAATTGCTTAGCACATGTCCCGCTAGAGGGTAAAACAAAATAGAGTATCAAAAAAATGATCCACATGCTATTTCTGAGAATTTCCTTTCCCCACGACACCTCCCAGCCCTTACTACTTACTGTTTTCCCTTTGAGTTATTATTATGCCTTTGTAATTTTGCATTTTGCTGTTACATGTCCCATCCCACCTGTCTCCCTATTTTCTGTGTTTAATTGGTCCCGTGACCTTTGACCTGGTACAGCAGGCAGCCAGGAGGTGGTGGGACAAATGTATTTTATGTCATGGTTGGTCAGTATACTGTGGTTTTCCCGTTTCTAGCACTGTTCCATGGTGAGGTTGGATTACTTAGCAACCATTGTTTTTCATTGCATTGTTGTAGACAGGAAAAACGACGACTTCGGTGGAAAGAATGCGAAAGCTGGAAAATTATGTTCCAAGACATTGGTCATTTTCAAATGTTTTAAAACTAACCTGTAAATACAAATACCACCCAAGTTTTAGTCCCCCTTCTGGTGATATTCAGTAGTAAAAGGGAAGACCTTTTGAGTGATTCAGACTATAATCCGATTGTGCATACCAGTAGTAAATTTAATTGATTTCACATTTACAAGCAAAGGTGAAAAGTGCTCAAGACCATATTTCCTTAAAAAGTGTAAAATTAAGGCAAAGTTTAGGATAGTGATTTCAGAAAATGGTAAACTGTGTGTACTTATATTACATCTGAGACTATACATTTTAAATGTACAGTAGTGACATCAAATTATCCGTAGATGACCTAGGGCAAATCATTTTGAAGCTCAGTCTTTACATGAACTATATTAAAGGGGCATGTATGTCCACAGCCTCGTCCCCCGGCTTACCTAAACAATGTATGAGATTTTTATACAGATCTGAAACCGGTAGCCTTAGTAATCATGTGCTGCCCCATCTTACGTGGCCAAATTCGCCGCATAGGTAAGAAATCGCATTTTGTATTTTATGTCGTAAACGGACAGGAAATTACAGCCACAGAGGCCTATGGGAACAGTGAAACGAAAAGCAATTGCTTAATAGAATAAAACCGCAAGATCGGGATCAGCTCAAATTTTGAGAATAAGCTTTTCTCAGGATATCCAATGATCAATGAATAAAACAGAAGGTACGGGAAATCACGAAATGCACCTTTAATTGTGAATATGTCCAGAATTGATTGATGTAGTGTCGGGTTAGAGTTGGTTGGGTGCATTATTACAACATGTTAAATAGAAACTCCTCAACACAGGCACCTATCACGCTCTTTCTGTGTCACTCATACTATATAGCCTATTGTACATGGCACATTCAGTAAACCGAATAGAAATTGTTTTGGTTGTCTTGACCGAGGTCATTATATACATTACATGTTTAGTTCCTTTCTTTTTTTTTTATCTGTGATGTTTGT
This sequence comes from Ophioderma brevispina, assembly GCA_023653785.1. Lineage (NCBI taxonomy): Eukaryota > Metazoa > Echinodermata > Ophiuroidea > Amphilepidida > Ophiodermatidae > Ophioderma > Ophioderma brevispina. Next base: position 6,928 of record JAMKCH010030872.1, on the reverse strand, counting down.
GTATGAATAAAATATTTAATGAATATGCCCATGAGTATAAACATGGTAATACTATGAGTTTTAACTATCTGGTGAAAAGAACTATTTAACTAATCATGTTCTCATATTGAACTTTGAACGGTTAAGTGCACACTGAGGGTTCCTGTACCTTAGCTATAATGACATGCTGAACTGTTTTGAAAGTTGAAACTTAATTTTTGTGCAAGGAGGTTTTCCTGGGAGTACATTCTGGGGTTCATATTGCGTAATAGGTAAAAAAAAACAGCATGGAACCCTGGTCATGCCATTGCCTATTCACAATTCCAATCTAAGGTGTAACTCACATCTTTGAATTTAACTAAATATATATAAAAATTTCTGTCAACGCTTTATTAATTCAGCCCAATCTTAGTACATTTTACGTCAATTTACACACTGTTTTTAAGGATTTTTTCCAAATTCAGGATTTTTACACAAAAACGGGGGGGGGGGGGGGGGGTCTTGGGGGCTAAAGGCCCACTCAAAGTTCTCAAGAAAAAGAGGAAGGAAGAAAGAGGAAGGAAAAAGAAAAAAGAGGAAAGAGAAGGAGAAAAGAAGAATTATTCTGTGTGCAAATGCGGACAAAAAGTGTCAGAAGAAGTACGCAAGGGAAGGCGTTGAAGTCTTGAAACCCTACAAGCCTCCGGCGCTTCAGGGGGCTCTGAACCATGGACCCCCGCCGGGCCGTTGCCACGGGACCCCACCTCGGGCCCTGGGACCCCACCTGTAAGATCGCTTCGCTCTCACGCTTCAAACATCTATCGGTTCGAACATCTTTAGTCCAGCCACTCAGTAAAATTCCTGGGCACTGCCTTGCCAAATAGGTGTCCAATTATGTGGTCAAAGTTTAAGAGTGACAATGAGACTGAAATAAGTTACTCCTGATAATCTTTGACCTCATGTGTTACCCCAAAGACCCCTTGTTCAAGGAGTTGTTATATGCGAGTCAAGGGAAAAAATGCTACTCAGTTGGAGTTAAATAATTTCTGAGCCCAAGTATCTAGGTACGCGCCCGCTTCCCTGCCAAAACGGCGCCACGCACATCTGGGTTGTACGTAGACACAGTTCATGAAACAAGCAAACGCACGCGGACGCCATCGGCCAAGAAATTATTACTCAAACTGTTAGTAGTCAGTTAAAATGCAGGGGAATTCCAATGTCCCCAATGAATGGTAAATCTGCTCTTGAAAGTAGGCTACTAATAATGATAGTTAAAGTGGCATTTTGTGATCCACAACCTCGTCCCCCGACTTACCTAAAAAAGTTGAGATTTTTATATCATCCAAACTGTTAGCCTTAGTAATCCATGTGTACCAAATCTTACGTGCAAATTCGGTCGCTTCTGTAAGAAATTCACAATTTTGTATTTTCTGTCCGTAAACGGACAGTAATTACAGTACAGTGGCCTACGGGGCCGTGAGAAACAAGTATTTGCTCATAACACAAAACCGCAAGATCGGGATCAACTCAAATTTGTGAATAAGGTTTTCTCAAGGATATCTAGTGAACCATGGATAAAAAAGAAGGTGCTGGAATCACGAAATGCACCTTGAACATATCTTAGTGCCTGTGAATGTGAATGACTGTGGATGCCGTTCCAGATTGACTGTCAGTTTTGTGACATCGGTGTGAAACTCTTTACTTTCAAATTCCATCTAATTTTGGAACCCGAGTATTCTTTGCCTTTTAAAAGGTGGGTGACCCGATCATGGTCCCAATTTTTTATATGGTATTTTCTCTCACATGGAAGCATACTATTTAAAACATCTGATTACAAGTTTTGAGTATAGTTTGGAAAGTAGAAGCAAAAATGTGTACTAAATTGGCCCATAGGACAGTGTGTATTAATTAATGTGGTCAGCCATATTTGGAGACAATTTTGTTCACAACTTGCAAAAGGAAACATTTCCTGGGCCTTAAATTTTAACTGGGGTAATGAAAAAAATATGAGCTTTCATCTAATACCAAAATCTCAATATTGAAGGAGTAAAGTGGGAGACGATGTTGTCGATAGGGTCATCCACCTTTAACTCATTTATGCATGCATCTGTAAAATATGTTTGTGTGTGTGTGTGTGCATTTGTTTGTTTGTTTATTGTTTGAAGTTCATGTTAACAGTAACTCCATTCTAACTTGTAAGCTATTAGGCCAAAAAAAAATGTTTCCAGTAGGTAGCCCCAAAACAACCAAAATGCTAACTAAATGTTATTTTTCCCCTCAAAATGCCTCAAATCACAAGATATGGTAGATCAAATCAGTTGCAAAACTTAGCGTGCTGTAGAATTTTTGGTTTATAGAACAAAATATCGATTTGGGATCGTGTATATTTTTTAATGAAATTTCTCCGAGGCATTTTGGTCTTAAAAAAAGTAAAATCTTTTCAGTTCATCAAATAAAAGTGAAATGCAGATAAAATGATTCTGAAATCAAAATGCTCATGGCCTACTGGAAACAATTTTTTTTTTTGCCTTTGATTTGAAAAAAAAATTCACCAGAAGCATTTTTCTTCTCACATTCTAGCAATATCATTGGTCATAATTATGTTGTAGCCTCTGTACGTATCATATTGTCTGTAATAATAGCTCCCCCTCTAATAAATGCCCCTCAGTTTTTATCCCCCTGGCTTGAAAAGCAGAGTATGTATGTGAATGTGTGTGTGTGTGTTCCAGTTTGGTTAGGTTTTGGTTAGGTTTTCGTTTTTTGCATCTCCTTTGAAAAGTTTAAGTCTGATTTAAACCATTATTATGCTTTGAGGTGTACGATACGCGATAATATTGGATCCTACGCATGATAATGATAAAATTGGATGATTTGCGCCCAATATTTATTGGTCTCGCTATGAGTTTTAAAATATTGGGCTCGACTGCGTCTCGCCCAATATTTTTGCAACTCATAGCTCGACCAATAAATTTGGGCTGATTCAATCCAATTTTATTACAAACTTGGGGTTAAGGTGCAATAAGGGTTCCTTCATATGTGGATGATGTCAAAGGTCATGGACAAAGGTCAAAGGTCATCTGAAGTCATTTTCCAGACTGCCATCTTGCCAGGGGATGATGCAAGTTTACTTGCAGTATTTTTTGACCAAGTGTTCCTAAAAATACCAACAAAAAATCCATAAGTGCATTCACCCATTACATTGTCAAATTAAAGTGCAGATACCTTTCAAATACCTAGATTTCAATAGAAAATACATCTGTCCATCTTAAAATGTGTTAAATAGACCATTTTAACAGGCAAGATTTAAACCCCCTGGCTTGAAGAGCAGGATTGGGATTTTGCGAGAGCATATGTCCTTTATGTATGTGTGTGTGTTTGGTTAGGTTTTTGTTCTTCACGTCTTGTTCAAAAAAAGTTTTAAGTCCGATTTAAACCAGACTTGGGGTTTAGGTGCAGTAGGGGTTCCTTCATATGTGGATGATGTCAAAGGTCATAGAGCAAGGTCACCTGAGGTCATGTTGTCTGTATGTTCCAGTTTGGTTAGGTTTTCGTCTTTCAGGTCTTCTCGAAAACTTGATTTCCGATTTAAACCAGACTTGGGGTTAAGGTGCAATAGGGGTTCATTCATATGTGGATGATGCCAAAGGCCATTGACCATGGTCAAAGGTCATCTGAAGTCATTTTCCAGACTGCCATCTTGCCAGGGGGATGACGCAAGTTTACTTGCTGTATTTTTTTCTATTTTCGTTCAGCAGTGGAGGCAACCATTGTTGATGTCGTTGAGCTTGTTCAAACATTGATCCTTTTAGTGTGAGAGAACTGCATATTCCCAGACAGTGCAGGCTATGGTTTACAATGGAATAAATTGAACAAATCACCTAAAATAAACGCCCCTTGTTGAAAAATTTCATGGCTCCCAGAGCATTCATTACAGACAATAGGGTATGCTGCACTTCCATTAACAGGAAAAAGCTCATGCCCAGGGGGGTTCTTGGATTTTGGTTGGGTATACCTATGCTTGTTACAAAAACAGCAGTCCTAGCTTCTATTGCGGGACTACCGCTAGGGGTATCAAATTCAGTTAAGATTGTGACTGGTCAGGTCAGGTTTCTTTTTAGGGCCTGCTACATGTACTGGTATCCTGGTAACCAGTACTATCTGTCCCAGGGCCGAGTTGTCGGCGGCTAAACCGTCACCCCCATCAATTTTCTATTGGAAATCTGATGAGGAGGGTAGCTGGTTACCCTGGTAGAATGAAAAAAAGATCTACCTACAAGGGCGTCAGCTCTGGAGAGCTTGGCGGCCATCCAGCACATGCTGCCTTGTATGATGGGCATAGTTGCCCAAAGGCTAGGCCCACCGCCGAAAACTGTGGATTGGCGTCAGGAAGGGCATCCGGTCAATTATCTTTTGCTCCAATAAATCCTCTCACAGCAGTATTGCTGAGTGTGAGGTGTATCCGGCCACCCCCGTTGACAGGGACAAAACTGGATTTAAAACTTTGGTTTTACTACTACTACTACTACTACTGGTCCAGTGATAAAAATAGAAAAATGAACCTAAATTTGTAATCAAAATTGACCTTGATTGTGCCATTTTTTCTTACAGTAGCACAAGTGTTATTTTTAATGTTGGTTTCTTTTAAAGGTGTATTTTTTATGTACTTGGTGAAAACAGCTCCAGCTAGGTGCTAAGGGTATAGTTTTACTGCAAATTAACCCTGTTACAGGTATATATTTTTACCGAAAACTGGTCCCATTAGGGTTTTTTTTTCACTGAAAATTGGTCCCATTATGGGTCATTTTCAGAATGCCTGGAATGAGCATGGGTACCCAACAAACCACTAAGAACCCTCCCCGGGAGCGCATGGTTCCGAGTCGGGTGTCGTATAAAATAGGCTGTTCAAATTTCCACAATTTTTGTTTATTACGTAAGTGTTATTTTGTAGATTTTTCTCACATTTTCACATGTCATTACCGTTTTCAGACTGGCTTGCAATTGGAATACGAGAGACGACAGCAGGCTGAAGACTTGCTGGTTCAAGCCCAAGATCAGATCCGCATGCATGAGAGCAGACCACAGCCTAGTGCGGCAATGGCACCCCCACCCAGAGAACTCACTCTACAGATTGACTCGGATGACGAGAAAGCAGCTATGGTGCCAGCCTATCAGGCCGGACATGAATTGAGTAAGTTGAGATATCGTCCAAAATGTCAATTTCTGCGGTGTTCAAAGGGACAAATTATGTGCATGTACATGTGTGTGTTAACTGGGAACTAAGTTATTAATCGCCTTGTATGATATTGTGTGAGTGGTTAAAATGAATGGAGAGCAACCCTATCCCATATCTCGTGTTGTGACAAAAATATACTGCGAAAACCCAGTAGGGTGATATTCTTAAGCATTTTCGACCTGTATAATTTTTAAATTATACAAAATCTTTAATTATTTGATTCTTTATTTTAATTATTAAAAGTCTTAAAGGTCCATGGTCCGATCGCTAATAGCCTCGTCCACAGAAGCCCTCGATTTTTCCGGAAGTGGTCAACATTTTGGTATCAAAAGAAAGCTACTATTTTTCTCATTTACCCTGGGAAATCTTAGAGCCAAAGAATGTTTGGTTTGGAAGTTATGAGCGAAAATGTGCCCCATTTTGGTCGACCAATATTAATTTTACACAGTATTCAATGGGGCTTACAAAATCACGTTTTTAGCTCTCGCATCAAAACGGATTTTAATATCGATGCGAAATTTTACAGATGGGGTTTTGGAGTGAAGGCCAATCTATCAAGATGAAAAATTCATATCCTTAAATCGGGCCATCCCCCTTTAAGTTGGTGAAAATTTTGCTCACTGTCCATAATCATTGGTGTAGACTTCACACATACAACAAAAGACGTAATTTCCGCCTTACATTTTAGCTAAAATAAACAGAATTGTATTGTAGTCCTTGCAAAGCCTTTGACTTGTTTTCTACTGTACCATATGGTTTTTTTTTTTTTTTTTTTTTTATACAAAATCTTTAATTATTTGATTCTTTATTTTAATTATTAAAAGTCTTAAAGGTCCATGGTCCGATCGCTAATAGCCTCGTCCACAGAAGCCCTAGATTTTTCCGAAGTGGTCAACATTTTGGTATCAAAAGAAAGCTACTATTTTTCTCATTTACCCTGGGAAATCTTAGCGCCAAAGAATGTTTGGTTTGGAAGTTATGAGCGAAAATGTGCCCCATTTTGGTCGACCAATATTAATTTTACAGAGTATTCAATGGGGCTTACAAAATCACGTTTTTAGCTCTCGCATCAAAACGGATTTAAATATCGATGCGAAATTTTACAGATGGGGTTTTGGAGTGAAGGTCAATCTATCAAGATGAAAAATTCATATCCTTAAATCGGGCCATCCACCTTTAAGTTGGTGAAAATTTTGCTCACTGTCCATAATCATTGGTGTAGACTTCACACATACAACAAAAGACGTAATTTGTTTTCTACTGTACCATATGGTAAAAATCACTCAAAAAACACTGTAAACAATGTCAAATCAGCAAAAAATGTCTACTCCTCTACATTGACATTGTTACTAGTATCACCGTGTCACTGAAGATTATTCCTATCCAGAGGGTGTTTTGAATCAATCCCACAATGCATTGCCACATGCCTATACTGTACTGTACTAAACACAAGTCAGTACTTAGGGATAAAAAAAATGTTCCATAAGTTTAAGAACCACAAGACATTTCATGATCATGCTAAAAATCCCTTAAGTACTAATTCTTTGTGGGCTAAATGAGCATAAAAGTGAGGGTTTTTATGTGTTAAGAATAGGATTTTTGTGGGATCACATGACCCTATGGAGGTGAAATTACCCAAAACTGGTGCATTGTGGGATTGACTCAATACACCCTCTGATTCCTAGCTATCCCTTTTTACCCCAATTTTATCAATTTAAAGTGGCAAATCTTGTATAT
>JAMKCH010030871.1:0-24381 GCA_023653785.1 Ophioderma brevispina | reverse complement strand
CCGAAACGTGTAATGTACTATGGATATCATCATATATATACACTGTTAAAAATAAACCTTTAAAAAAACAGGCATTTGACTGGCAGCTGGGACTCACTACATGCAGAACGTAAAATAACTGGAGCCGTAAAAATACGAAACCTTTGCAGGGAACGTAAAATAACGGCGTAAAATCTCAGCTTCAACGTTATTGTTGGTTTTTGACTTTTTAAACAATATTAAGAATTAAAACGTTATCCTCTGACCAAATTTTCACGTTGTAGCTATGGCATCATACAAACGTTGTATTTACGTTACCACGTGGTTGTAAAAAAGTTATATTTCAGGCAAACGATTTTGAGAAAAAAGGCAATAAACAAAAGGAAAACGGGAAGAAATAAAGATTTAAACCAGTTTATACATTTTGTTTTATATGGTAATGTACACATTCTAATGTCACCAATTACTTAATCTTCATATAAATAAACTTCAGTTAATACATGTACCTTACATAGATTCGAACCAGGGCCTTAAGATTACAAGTCCTAAACCTTATCCACTACACTACATGACTTTACTGATCGCAGATGCTAAAATTAAATATATATGTGTGTGTGTATACTACTTTTTTCAAATTAAACTAAATATAATACAAAAGGGAGGAAAATATTTTTTAAGCTATTTTTAAAAATGATAGGGAAATAAGATTTTGCATTTTTTTAATGACGTTACTTACGACGTTATTTAACACATTTATAGGTAAAACGATTTTCATAGTTCGTATTCTTACATTAAAAACAAGTGAGTTACAAAAGAACGTAATACTACGGAAAATTTAATAACGGTCAGCGTATAAATACTAATTTTTTTCAAAATGTGTAGTATTATTTTTTAGTCACTGTTTATTTACATTTTTCTGCTTCCAAATTGTAATTTTGCCAGCGTTTCACCGGCTAATTCATCTACCGTGAGAATGGCAGGAAAGGAGAAATCCCAAGGTAAAGACGAGGATGTAAGCAATCGAGAACTGAAAGGGCTGATGCTTAACCTAGGTAAGGAAATGAACCTTGTAAAATCTGAACTAGGTGAGCTGAAAAATGATCTGACAGCCAAAATTGAAGAGACACGGACGCGAGTCGATACTGTGTATTTTGAACTAGGGGAAATGAAGAAAACAATTAGTGAGGTTGAAAAATCCGTACAGTCATCCTCGGATAGAATGGATGAAATTGAAAATCAAAAGGTTCCAAGTGTGGAGGCGAGGCTTAGACAAGAAATCCAAGGTCTAAACGAGAAGCTGTTATTGTCAGAGTTACATGATCGGAAAATGAACCTAATTTTTTATAATGTTCCAGAAAGTGATAATGAGGATTGCTATGAAGTGCTACATGAAATGCTGGAAGATGCGTACGAATTACCCCCGGGGGACACACAGTATATGTCTATAGCCAATTGCCATAGGATTCCTGTAAGAAACAGAAAAATTCGTCGCGGAGTCTTAACTCCACTGCCACTGATTGTCAAATTTAATCATGCAACGGATCGAGAGTTTTTTGGAGACCCACGAAGAATGAAAAAGGGGAGCAAAATCCGTGTCAGTCAGGATTTACCGCGGGTCATGTCACAGGAGAGGGGGCGACTCAGTGGATACGCGTTTAAATGCGTGATGATCTAGCTACAAGTATTCACCCGCGGACCGAATCCGGGTCAAGAACACTAGGGTGTGGCTAGAATTAAAAAGACGTTGGGATTGATTCTGAATGGCAAATTCATAAATAAAGAATGAGAAATAAATATCCACAAATATGGTATATGAAACTGAAACTTTTTGGCAATGGGTTGAAGAATCATTTAACTTTCATAAGGATATTAGAACAGTATTAAATAAAAAAAAAAATGGAAAAAAAAAACAACATTAAATGAAACGTTTGTAAATTTATACAATATATCTACTTTGGTCTGACATTGCATATTTATATTATATGAATTTGCAATTACAACAAAGTGTAATTGAGAGATAATTTACAGAAAATGTTATGTGAAATTATTCAGAAAAAATAATGAAAACTGGACTTACAAGGCGTCTTTTTTTGAAAAATGACATCTGATTATGGAAATTAAATGCATGGCTTATAAAAAAAAAAAAAATATGTGGGAAGATATTTGTATTATGCCACCATCCTATGTTTGAAGTCGGCATGATGTGGTTGCAGAATACGGATTTATTCCTTGATGTGAAAACGACAAAAAAATGAGTAGAAAAAAAGGTAATAATCTATTTAATTAAAACTATTAATTTTGAAGTCACAATATATATATATATATATATATATATTATATTATATATATATGATTGACATTCTGTATTGCCATGTCTTTATGAATTGTAAGAAGATGAATTATTAAAAAATATGAATACACTTTAATATTATTGATTAAATTTATAATGAATTGAAAGATGGTACAATATGTGATACTGCGGCATGTGTATGGATAAATCAATTGCTCCAGACGTACATAACAATCCAGGTTTTGGACAAATGTCGAGAAAGAACTTCTGTTAAACTAGATTAGTTTTTGATCTAAGAAGTTTACAGAGTAGTACTGCATGTTGGGGGCCATGGTGGAAGGACATTGTTTTTCCATTCCCCTGGTGTGCCAGCACATTGTTTTCCATCCCAAATGTCAAATATGATCGAATCTTAATTATATCACAATATATAGGTTATCTTTGTGATGGAAGAAATTTTTAAAAAAAAGATTTATTCAACCAAATTTTCAAAGTCCCTTTCAATCGGAAAATTGAAATACATGTGTTGCTTATGATTTACAAATCCAAGTAGAAAAAGGTGTATTTGAGAAGTAAAATTACCATGTGTTTTTGCTCTTGACAACTGATATTTGTTTTGTCTGATTAGGGGCGAAATCGAAAGAAAATGTTCATTATGATGAATTAGAAGAAACTACAAGGAATTAAGAAGAATTATGATTGGTTATTTGTTTGGTCGTGAAACAAAAAAAAGTTATTGGAATTCAAAGAAAGAAAAACCACTATTTTTGAGGAATCCATGTAGAAATTATTAACACACGGAGCATTCAAGGTTTTTGCAAGTCGATTATATTTAATTATTGAATATGTTGTTTCCACATACATTTTATATAGAGAAATTATAACGAAAACGAAAATAATTACTTTTTAAAATGCGACTAGTAGAAATTTCTTATAAGACATTGATTGAAAAGGTCTTATTCTTCACTTAATATTCTTATATTTGTTACGTTCGTTTGTTATAAATAAAGTGGAAAAGAAAAAAAAAAAAAACATCAGCGAGGAAATGAAATTGTGCGAAAAAAAAAAAAAACATGATTTTTCGAAAACGGTTTTGAAAATTATTGCAAAGACTTAACAAGATTCATTCATTGGATATTATATGGGAAAATTGAGTAAATTTAGGCAAGATCTTTTAATAGTTTTTTCTATATTTGGAAGGAAGCATAATTATACCAAAAGTGTTTATGAATAATGGTGTGAAAATTACATAATCAAAGAAAATACGAATGGATAACACAAACTGTGTTTAAACAACTGTTGAACAAAACAGCTTTGTGTATAGCAATTTTTAAGAACATTGAAAAAATATAAAACCCAACTACTTTTGGTATATGTTGTTATAGTAGATTCAACCCACGTGTTCACAGAAGGCCAAAGTTTTGGACAGCGTCGATTAGTGGGGAGAGAGGAGGCAAAAAATAAAATACATGGTTGGGCCCCATTCACCTGTTTCATGAATGATCTTTGTGTTCCTTCGTATCCAAAACACGGGCGCTCAAAAGTTAATAACATTCAACTCACCTAGTTCATGGAATACATTGAAGCACATACAAGTAAACGGTTGGTGGGGAGTTAATGTAGCTATAAATGCGCTTTACGTTGACTCGAATGTTTCAATAGCAATAGCAATAGGAATTATTTTCTCTGCATCAGGACAACCACGTTGAAATAGATTATGAGTGAAATTTTACTGTCCACCCATGTACACGCCCCTCATTCAATGCCCATACTTTCCTAAAAGTAATACGGAGTGACACGATGGGGTGAAAAAATCTACTATAGCAATTAGACGTGCTTCCAGATTATATTTTGATGCTCTGATTGTAGGTATGCCTATATTTAATGTTGAATTATTTATTTCGAAAGACAAATTACTTAAATTTCGACACCAGACAGAAATTATTCTATTTCCAAAGAACGCTGCAAATGTAAAAAAAATTATAAATGAAACTCTTTTGTATTTGAATTTGCCCTGTAATAATGGTAAACTGGTTATATGATCTGTCCCATTCTTCATCGCACCTTGTTGCCAAGGGTGCCGTTTCCGATCATTGGTAGAAATTAGACGGAAAAAGTTTTTAACTATCACATTGGCATCATGAATTTATCTCCAGATCTTATGGTACGGTTAAGCTTATATATGAACATTATTGCATCAAAAGAAAAATTTCGATTCATCCTAGACATAATTGGATTTTGAGCATTTTAGGTGATATTTGTAGCTTATAGAGATGCTTTTTATTATTAAACCACACCACACACACCACACCACACACACACACACACCAAAGGAAAACACTTTTCAAACCTTGGGTCGGTCGGCTTTTATGCTGCAGTTTGTCTTCTCCACGATGCTTGATGGTGGTGTGGAGTGTGTGGTGGGTGCTGGGGGGGGGCGGGGCTCTACCATGTCAATTGGAGAACTAAAATAGGACATAAATTCGGAACAGCACTTAAAGGGGTATGTTTCGTGATCCATAACCCCGTCCCCCCGACTTACCTAAAAACTGAGATTTTTATATCATCGGAACGTGAGCCTTATTATCACGTATTGCTCCACGCCAATTATGTGCAACTTCGGTCGAGGGACTGTGAAAAAAAACGCCAATTTTGTATTTTCGTGTCCGTAAACGGATAGACATTTCAGCACAGAGCAGGGATAGGGGGGAATTGCTAATAACGAAAGAGCCGTAGGATCGGGATCGGCTCGGATTGAGAGTGGGTTTTTCTCAGAGGATATTAAGTGATTCAATGAATAAAACAGAAAGTTGCTCGAAAATGAGGAAAAATGCACTTTAAGTTATCGGGTTCGGTCCATAAAAGGTACTACTTTTTTCTCTTTTGTTGTTTAGTGTGGCCTCCGGGGCTCCCATAATAAAGAAGACTATAGATATATACTTCTTCTGTAGTATGTTTGCATTTATTTTTTTTTTCTTTTGGTTTATTTTGTGTATTTTTGTATGATGTCTGTATAAGTTAGTTGATAAGAACCGGGAGCATGTTTATTTTTATAGGTGACCATTGTAAGAGTGGTTATCAGAAGTCATAGGCACAACTTTATTTTTAATAATGATAAACACTATTTTGGTAGAGCTTTTGTTTAGGTATTTCTTTACGAAGCGCTCGCTGTCTTTTACCATCCAAATAGAAGATTTGGTATGCTGACTTGCAAATATGGGAAAAGAAATGACAACACATACAAATCGTGTCAATGAACTGTAGAGGTTTAGGTGACCGTAAGAAAAGAATGGATCGTGTTTAATTATATAAAAGAGAAACGTTTTATCTGATATAGTTTACAAGATGTACCATTAAGGTTAAAAGATGCTAGAAGCTATTATTAAAGAAGAATGGAAAGGACATCTTATTTAGTCACGAAATTCTAAATCAAGGGGGAACGCCATCTCTTACTAAAAATTATAGATTTTAAGATTTGACAAATATGAAAAATCGGACCCAAATACGGTAATTGGGTTGCCCTTGACTTAACGATTTATGATAATTAAAATGACCTGATTTTTCCAATTTATGGCCAAAAAAGATTCCCCTTATTTTTATAGAAAAATTAGAAACATCATTGTTGATTCAATAACCATCAACGTTATAGTCTGTGGTGAGTGGAATTACTTTGAACGAATGAAGACAATTATTATTAATTCACGTAAATAATCCAATAAGCCAGAACAACGCTGTTTGTTATGAAAGAAGAAGAGTTAGATTTGGTTGATCCTTGGCGCCCATCAACACCAAATGAAAAAAGATACACATGGAGACGAACTAACCTTAAACACAAGCACGTTAGATTTTTTCTGATAATCTCCAGAACTCAGTAGTATTATTGTTCGATATGACATAATCCCTGGTTATCGGACCGGACACATCTGCCAGTACCTCTCTTCTTAATTTAAACCCTGTTAAAAGAGGCAGAAAGCATTGGAAAATGAACACCAGCTCTTGTCGAAGCCAATCATATGTTGATTTGGTTAAAGGAGAGGCTACGAGCTAAAGAAATCGTATGCAGTTTTCCCGTAAAACATAGAAAACATAGAGGATCAGGTTTGTTTTTAGTTATTAATGATGGCTATAAGGGATGACAAGCTACTCAGTTAGAAAAAAACAGAGAACCAACCAACTGGAACTAAAAGACCTTGAATATGAAATTTCAGGTTTAGCAAGATAAAATGAATACAGATCCCAATGGGAAGGTAGAAGATCATCTCCAAAGTAAGAAAAGAATCGCTTTAATGGAAATTAGAATACCTAAAGGGAGCGGTTATATGAATAGAGGCAAGGCCGGCGGAAAAAAAGTAGAACAAGGAGAACAAGCCAACAATTTTTCTCGTAAACTCTGAAAAAGAACTATGTAAACAAATCCTTGAATTTCTACTGGGGAATAATGGTATGGACTTGACAAATCAAGGGGAGATAATGAAAGAAGAACATCTCGTATATGAAAACATGTATAAAAAATAAGACGAAAATGTGGATATAACGATTTCGAAAACTGTACTAAATAGCCTATGTAAAATTTAAATTCAAAAAACAAAAAAACACGCGTTTTTTTTTTAAAGAAGTTTTAAAAACAATTAAAAAAATGAAAAATAATATAATCTTCCAGCCCCCTGACGGTTTTACGGGGTCGGTGAATTTTAATTTGTCTGGATGACATTTACACTTTCCTTACTCAGTCTTCAGGGTTAGGGTTATGCAAACAACCAATTGATCATGAAGTGGCTAAAATGGAATAGATTACCTATACCAAAGGTGATAAAAACCTAGGCAATTCTGAAAAACTGGAGACCAATTATTTCTTGTAATAATACATGATCAACACTAGCGTCAGAGGAGACTATAGCGAAAGGCTGAAGGAGTTCCTGCCTTGCTAGGAGCGAACATCAAAAGGTTAGGTCAGGGAGTTATGGAGAAAACTTCAGATAATAATGATGACGCTCCCAATATACAAATTGAAAATTATTCCAGGATAAATGTTTGGTTCTAGACTTCGAAAAGGCTTTCGATTCTGTTTCCAATAATAAATATTTATTTAAAAGTACGTGATTTGTTTAATTTTGGAGAAGAATCATTAAAAAAGGGTTTATAAAGTCTTATATTCAAACGCAGCTTTCCATCACTAAACGGTCAACATAACCCCGAGATGTCAAAATAAGCGACGGGATGCGTCAAGGTGAGTGCCCTGTCGCCATATAATTTTTACTACTGTGCGCAAATATTGTCCTCTAGTTAAGAAAATTGTAGATATAAAGGGTATAAACGTAAGAAATACTGAATTCACAATATACACTATGCTGATGATACAACCTTTATTCTAGTGGATCAGAAATACTCTTTAAACTCTGCCAACTCAAGTTTAGATTGTTACTCTAGGTATTTCTGGTTTAAAATAAACGAAAGTAAAACAAAAGTGATCGGATAGGGAGTACAAAATATAGACCCGTATCGTATAAAAACCTCGTAAAAAAAAATTTGGATGAATAGAGGATGGACAATTTTTCCTGTTTGGTATTGACTTTTACTACAATTGAAAGTATTCCAAAAACAGTTGATAGGATATCTACAGATGTTGACAAACACTTTGCAAAACATTCTGTTCAAAGAGAATATTTCGGTGCGGGGTAGAATTTAGATAACGTGGTTAAATCATTAATTCTGCTCCGTTTTAATCAATTGATTTTGACGGTTCCATCCCCTCCAATGATTTCATTCAGAAAACAAACTGATGTGTTTTTAATTACTTGGAAAGGAACTGACCAAGAATTAAAAGAACGCAGGATGAATAGAAAAAAAAATGTGGAGCGACTAAATGGTGGAATAAAAGATCTTCCATGACTTAAACTACCGTGGGACAAGGAGGCCCTCGTTAAAAAGTCTTTAGACCGATCAATGTAGGTCTTTTTGCTCATTGCTGACCACAACTTTTGATAAGAGTTTCTTCATATGGGGCACTGTTGTATTAAGGTGCGGCTAAGACAAAACATCTTTTTTGGCAAAGAAGTCTCTGAATTATTTGAGGTTATTTTTTGTTTTTGAAACAAATGGGCCGGTATTTTGAAGAAGGATTTCTTAATCAAACCTTTGGAACACTGAACTTTTTCAACTCGGAGGAGAAACTATATATTTTAAAGATGGCTACTGCGGACTAAGTTTCTACTGATTTTTTTATTCAGAAGATCGCTGTTAATTACCATAAAATTTTAAATTCGACATAGAATGGTACACCAATTTCTTTGGTACGGAAGGAAGTTGAGATCAACTTGTGTCAGTGCCTGAAAAATACATACAAACTTTTCTGCGGACACAATAGTACACGTCAAAATACCCTCTCGTCCTTTGTTGAATTGTATTAAAGAAAAAAATTTTATTGCATTTTGTACAACTTTGTACAAAAAACATAATTCGGCGTTGACGATACATGCCAACAAACATTAAAAGCAAAAATGGGAACATGCATTAGATATAACAATGTCTGATGAGCAATAGCAAATGGTTCAACAAAATGACCTCCTACCTTTTGTATTGATCAAGAGACAAAAAACTGGTCTGGTTCCATACAAATAAATAACCGACATTGCTACAAATTTTTTCTAAAACAATAATATAAGAAATGAAATTTGTGCGCTTCTTGTAACCTCGAGGCAGGAACCCTTCTCTATCTCTTGTGAATGCCACCAAGTCACGGAAAATATGCATGACTTTAGAGGGATTAGAGAAAAAAGGAATTTAGAAAACTTGCACCAAGTAGACAAACATAATTTGTTTATTGCTCCTTACAAAAAACAGAAAGCCACAAGAACAACAACTTATGATATGGGTGGCAAATGGAAAATATTACAAAGGTGTAAACTCTAGCTCTGAAACCTTCCTTCCATCTAGGCCGACAGATTGAGTGAACATGTTTACGCTTAGAAAAGTAGATCAGCTATAAAATATGAATAAATCTGCAATTTGAAAGAGATTGGTCATTGTTTAAGGAGATTATGATGTAAAATAGCCGGTGGTTATATTTACATGCTGTAAGAGTAAACTTAAACTTTATCTTAATTGCTCCAGGTGTGTAGTTTTTTTGTCGTTACACTTATTTTGCATGTAATTATTCGTTTTGTATTCTATGTTGGCAATAATAATAAAAAAAAACAAAACTACATTTTGACAGTGTGAGTGAGGACGTTACAGTGTACACTTGGTTCAGAGTGAAAAAAATCTAAGGCCTGGTCAGGACCATGGGGCACTGCTAAATGCCGGAGGTTTAACATGGCCAGTGATTGTATACAACAATTCCAGGTATAGACACCTACAGGAAATGATGAGGAATCTAACGGATGAGCATAGTTTGCGTTGCCATAACAACCATATTGAGATTTTTTGGCCCAGTTTCAATGTTTACATCCTGCAGAAAAAATGCAACTGTAACATTCTTGTATTTTTTGCTTTTTTCCCTGAATCTACAAAAATAGTTGGTCCTCACTTTTTTTTACATTGGCTAATTTTGTATCATTAACCCAAATATACCAACATTTTTTGACATTTAATGACTTCAGTCGACAGTCCAAACCAGTGTCGGGGGGGGGGGCTAAGCATAGAGTCGAAAAGTGATCATGGGGAGGAAGCCAAAGGGGTGGGAAGCCCAAAGGGGTGCAATACGGGGGTCATTGTGAATTTGTGCGGGCTAAAAAATGTTTATACCTTTGAGGTTGTTGATGAATCTATGCATATGTGTCAGGATTGCATGACGATGTTCTATTTTTTATTTTTATTTGGTTTTAAACATTGAACATTTCCAGTTGTGGTAGTTAATGAGCAAAAATGCAATGAGTGCAGTTTCAAATAAGCCAGTAGCTTACACCAAATCATGTCATACATAAGGAGGGCTTAACATAGCAAGGGTAGTGTCTTTCAGGGGATGGTTCACAATTTTGGAGGCACAAACTTGAAATCAGTCCCAATCATATAGATGATAAGTGCGTTAATGGAAGTCTACACCCCCTAATTTTGGCCTTGCAGGCACCACCCATACAGGTTAGCAGACCAGCTGTTGTTGAGGACCCAATTTCCCCATTTATCTGTACTTTGACTTGGTACAATGTATATGTACGTATCGATTTGTAAATCGGATCAAAGTGATATTTGTGCCTGCGAGTAAGTAGACTAACTGATGAACACTCATTCGGAATAAATGTTATTTTATGTTTTGAGAAGGAAATTGAACATGGTTTTTTTTTAAACGATTAATGATTTTGTGTGTTGTTCTGTCGGGTGTGTAGGAGGATACATTGCATGCAGTTGTGACACCTAATTTACTGACATCATTACAGTAGTGCAAACGCTATTGATTCGATGTAAATAGCTGACTTAACTTCAAGTATAACATTTGAACTACGTAGGAAAATAAATCAGATTTGAGACAGGCATGATAAGCTTGTGAACTCCCCCCAACAGTAATAGCTGATATCATGTACAAGACGTACAAAACCCACCGAAATAACATGCTGTCAACAAAAAATAGTCAGTTTTTGTGCTGTTAGTATCAGCTACTTCATAACATGAGTTAAATAAAGGTAGATCAAGTTAATACTAATAACAACTCCTTTTTATATAGGAATAAGTAAGATATACATAATAGAAAGGAGACAAAAGACTTGCAGTGGATAAAGAAAAATCCTACACAGAAGTATTATAGCAAAGTCAGCGCTAATTGTGTCACAAAAAAGTTAGTTGTATCTCAGTTAATTCAAACTACCTTAAAAATTCACAGTACGAACGGACTTATGGGTTAATACTCAGAGATATAATAATAAGTAGGGTAAAAATGATCCTCAATTAGGTAGATAGAAACGAACTAAGTATAAAAAGTGATTGTCAAACTCATTGGAACAAAGTTGTACAACAAACTTAAACACTACTCATTATCAGCTACTTAAAAAATAAAGAACGAACAACTTAAAATTACTAATGACGTGCTATAAGCCGTACTACATAATTTAAGTCTCTGGTAAACCTTAATAAAATGAATGTAATTACTAGTAACGGTAGTTTAAACTCATTTGCATCCCACATGCAAATGGCGTGGAAGTAACGACTAATTAACTATTTCAAGTAGGGTAGATTACTGAAGTCAATTAGCCTCAGCAAAATGAAGAAATAAAAAGTATCACTACTTAAAAAAATACGTTTTGAACGGCTAAAAACGGACATTTAAAGGTCAAACTTACTTTTGATTGGAATTGAAGCTACTTACTTTTATTAAGTGACTGACTTGACTTATTTTAAAAGTTTTCTTACTTTGTTTCTGGATATTCTATCTACTGATTTTTTAAAGTTCACCCAACATTTATTGTAAGTCAAGCACAACTTAAGCAATTTTATTTATGTGGAATCTACTGACGCTATTCAGTTTAAACTGAACGTTTTTCTAAATTGAGTTTAATAGGTTTTTAAAAGTAATAAACACGAACGTAATTTAAAAAAGAAGCAAGCAAAACAACAAGATAGTGGAATTTTATTGGCAAATATTTGTGTTTTGTAACTCAAATGAAGAGTTCTTTTACCCGTGTCCATTAAGTACACAATACGACATAAGTGGTTTGTTGCATCCTACTTAATAAAATCTAGGCAACCGTGTTGCACAGATTTTTTAAGTAAATTCACAAATTATTTTTTCTGAGTGTGTTACCCACCTTTTAATACTTACAAAATATTGAATTATCAAAGTGACCTATTGTTAACTTTTTGTGTTTGTTTTCTTTGTGTTCCTGTTTTGTTTTGTTTTTGTTTTGGCAATCCCTTTGGTCCAGAGTTCCATATTACACAATTATTTTTATTCTTGATCTTAGGTTTAGGTATATTGTTCTTAGTGCAAGGCCATAATATATATTAAAAACTTTGTCCTTAGAATTTTAAAGAGGGGTACATATGGACTCTTTCCCTCCCTTTGCAACGTTTCAGTTATTCCTTGTATTTGAAAAAAATGCGGGCCACATCTTTAACTCTTGTCTTACCAAGGTGACCACTCACTAGTGAGTTCCGCCGGGGCTCTAAAACGCTAAAAGCATTTCCCTAACAACGCTTTCCAGGTATTTGTTTTCACATCCTTTCCTGTCATTTTAGCGAAAAACAATGTGAAGGTAGCACCTCCATCGGGGTAAGAGTATGCTTCAAGTTTTATGGGTAGGGGTTTTTGCCACTCAAGAATAATTGTATAGTACTTGTGTTTCGAAGCATTTATCTGCATAACAGAACAATAATGTATCTACCCATCATATATTTTGCTTTTTAATTTCGGTATCAACACCTCCCTCAAAGGAAATTATACAACTACAATTACACGGATGACACGAATAAAAAATCTGATAGCAACACTATAGCGTCTGCCTTGCTCTTGTGAATTGCATTGACGATATCGGTCTTAACACGCAGACGTGTTGCTTCAGTGCTGTGTCCCGTTCTTTTCTTTATAAAGCTGACTGAACCTTTTCATTTAAGACATTGGAATTATGATCGTCCTTTTTCTAGGACTACTATTTTCTCCGTGATCGACCTTGGACGCAAACTAAAATTTGACACAGGGCGATAGCTCAGGACGCCTCTTTGTCTAGGGTAGGCCTTTTAGAATGGGTGCGAGAGCAGCTTACCGGGCTAAGCAGGGAAAACACCACTGCAGATGGACTTGTTTATCAGATCAGCGTTAATGGCTCAACAAAAGTTGTAACATTCTCTTCGAGGTACATGATGGAATGAAAATGACATATCACTTTATTATTAGTTACCTCTTCAATAGTGACTGGATTAAACCTCAGGTTGGGACAGTCGTATTCAGTTCTCCCGTTTGGATCATTTCTGATGAGTTGGGCCAGGACAATTATCAAGGCCCCGTCTGATTCTGTAATCTGTCCTGGCCTATGAACTATTGAGCGCAGAATTAATAATTTTATAATAGTTCTGCAATAGTTACTGCTAAGTACAGGATGACCAAACATGCGAGTAATGACAATGCCAATAATTGTCATGTGCTCCTTTTAGGTAACCCCTTTAACAGTGTTATACAGTTGGCCAGGTTTTGGTTCCTTTCATTTTTATGAATAATCTCTCTCTCTCCCAGTTTTTTTTTTTTTTTTTTTTGTTTTTTTTTTTTGTTGTTTTTTTTGTTTTTTTTTGGGGGGGGGGGGGGTTTTTTTTTTTTTTTTTTTTTTTTTTTTTTGTTGGTTTTTTTTTTTTTTTTTTTTTTTTTTTTTTTTTTTACTTTTTTTTTTTTTTTTTTTTTTTTTTTATTTTTTTTTTTTTTTTTGTTTTTTTTTTTTTTTTTTTTTTTTTTTTTTTTTTTTTTTTTTTTTTTGTTCTATCTCCCCCTCTCTCTGTCCCTCTCTCACTTGTTATAGCCAATTGTATTGGCATCTCTGTATCATAATAGAGGTCTTAGAGAAATTTGGGTGTTCCACTTTTTAAATATTACGAATTAATAGTACTAACGCAAAAATCTACTCAAAAACGAACAAGATAAAAATAACACATCGTTGCTTACACGTATGGGTTATACATGCTGTCCCTAAATGCTGCTCAAAATTTTTAATAGGCCATGAGGCCAAACGAAAAAGATGCTCGGATAAGGACCAAGGTGGCGCACCCCTGGCAAGTACATAATTCTTCCGAAATAATTTTCCTAAAATTATAGAAATCAGTTCTACGTGTGTTCTCACGTCTAGTATGTGCACATTCTCGAGAAAATGAATTAAATGTCATCTCAATTTATGCCCTGATTAACAGTGACTAAGGGATGTGCGCCATGATTCATTGACTCCAGCAAATAATTGGTTCTATTGATAAGTAAATCTGCTCGGTATGTAGAAGACCAAACACTTCACAGATTCTTTTTTCATCTGGAACTGCAGAGCCATTGTTATTATCAATGACTGAAACGATTGCAGGTGTTATACCATCACCCCGATTTAGATTAAGCTATTTTTAATGATGTGGAATACAAATTACATTTAATGACATTTAATTCAGTTTCAAGAAAATGTGTACATACTAGAAGTGAGAATACGCGTAGAACTGATTTTGGTAATTTTAGACAATTTATTTTAGCAAAATTATGTACTTGTTAGGGGTGCGTCACCTTTGTAAACGCTAAGAGATCTGCCCGCTAGCTTATAAAGATAAAAGAACATTATTTATGCTTATGGAGACTTTTAGTTTGTGTCATGAGCTTTGTTGAACGTGTTTATTTTGCTATGTGAGCAGTTTGGAACAAAATATGCCAAATGCTTTATGAAGGTAATCACGTCATTTCCTTAGTTCTCTTCCTTTACATCTCCTTACTCTTGCATTCGTGAAGTTATTTTCAGTGTATAGATGGCTACTGATTGTTAGTTGTAATTACTGAATAACACAGTAGAATGAAATAAATGAATGTGTTTTTCCCATGCTGTGACCTAATTCTTTAATTTGAAAGTTAATTAGCTTTGGGAATATACAGACAAGACGCTGTAAGCATCAGGTAGTGGATGGTGTCTTAATGCTACGGGAAGCCCCAGGCCATACACGTCAGATAATTTGCTGCCAGGTATCCCAATGACGAAGGGTGCGTCCGAGAAGACGATATAGTACAGTAAGGAAGTTTGACCAACAGATGAACTGTGGCGAGAATTGTCATACGGTGTTCTGGATAGAAGTCAGCCCGAACGCGGACATTTATTTCTGTTTTTTTAACTATAAAAAATAACACATTTGGAGTCGCGTTTTTTCTTCTTCCCTGTTGTGTACTTGAAACCATGCGTTCAACACAAGGCACATGTATTCATGGTCCCTTCCGTTGGGTACAAAAAACCCTTTTCCAGTTATTGTCGTAAAATAAAAAAATCCTTAACAATACAATCCGACTTTACCAACCTTGCCAGTATTGAAGACAACATAGCAATAATCTTACACAAAAGAAGATTCCCGTGTGTATCCCACGAGCCAATGCGATTGGCAGATGCCGACTTTCAAGAATGCGATATCACGTGATATCCACGTTATCATAGGGAGAAAATATTCCGGGTATTCGTCTCTGTCTAATTTCCAAAAGAAATTTGCAAGACCTTGCCAAATTTCATCTGGAGACATTATTTATTTTGTGCAGTCCTTAGTTAAAAACAGAGCAAATAGCATAGAAGAATGTTGAAAATTATTTAAGGGACCATCTTCAAATCACTAGACTCACATTTACTGTCCTTGTGTGGACTACTAACCGGGACACCCTGTATTGAATGAGGCCCCTAATGCGAAACCAATGAAATGTGTTAAAGAACGAATTTGATTCATTAGTAGAGTAGATATGTGCATGAATTGTGCACTTGGTGATAAAAGCATGAAATTTTGGCAACACAGTTTTGGGCATGTTCTAAGAAGCATTTTTGGCTATATTGGGCATCGCAGATTTTTCGTGTAACAAAAAGGAAAATGGCGGCCATTTTTCAAAATGGCTGCCATTTCTGTCTTTTAGTTCTTTTGATGGACGAAATTGTGTTTTGTTTGTTTGTTTTGGGCCACCAACATGTTTGTAACCAGAGCATGCCAAAATAGAACTTTATTTATGGTACCTATTCTGTAACAGAAATGGTGGCCATTTTCCAAAAGGGCGTTTCTTTTTCCAAAATGGCTTCCAGTTTCCCTTATTTCTACCAATTTTCATCGACTGAATATGCATATTTTTTTCTACCAAGCATATTTTTATCACGCAGAAATGCAAAAATAAAACCTGTAAATAGGCAATCAATATCAATTTGTTTGATGTTACTAAGTGCACATTTTTGGTTACACCGCAATGCCAAATACAACCTGTAATAGGCATTAATACAAGTGGCAGACATGAAAAAGAGTCACCATTGTTTGTTTTATCTTTGCTTTGCAGACTAATAAAACCAAAACAATATTAAAGAATGGCTTTTGTTAAGTTTGTTTGTAACAAAAAGATTGTGAACATTTTCCAAAATGGTGAGGAGGCCTTTAAATGTTATGGTATGGTTCTAATATACGAGTCATACCCTAGTTGCAACAAGTCATAGGTAATGCCCGTGATAGGGCTGCACACATGACAAAATGGCGGCAATTATTCTCTTTACCAGTGTTTTACATAATTCCTATGTTGTGGGTTACGATCTTTCCATTTTTATTATTAATTATGTACAATTAGGTGTTTATATTGCCGAAATGTTTGCTATCCAACATCATAGACTTTTTGTGTACAAGCACCAATGGTGTGATTTATACGCTGATTTCTATCTATAATACCGTACCTACCCAAAGAGTAATCAGATTCTTCAATAAGGAGTTACCAAAATCGCTTGCTAACTTCAGGTGGCATGCAACACTTTTGGGGTATCAATCCTATGGCTACCCATACCATTGTTACAAAAGTCCTCAGGCCGTGTCAATGTGGACTCACTTAAAGATTGGCCAAACCAGAGCAAATCTTCTATTTTGGCCGAAAAGTCCTACAACAAACAAAATATTAGTCAAAGCAATGAATATTAGGTAACTTAATAAAATTGATTATCCTTCATGTTCTTTCTGTATTGCTGAAATAACAATATCTTCATAAAAATTTTTAACCTTTAAAAAATTTATAAATAATAATAACAATCTTAATATGTGCCTAATGTAGAGGCCCCTAGGCACTCACATAGTTAATAAGGAATAATAAGATCATTATCATTTATCAAACGACAAATACAAATTCATGCATAAACCATCTAGTGAAAAACAACATGTGTAATGCAATCAATTACCAACTATTAAAATAATTTAAGAAATAATTTATTTAAGTTGACATTACCAACATTATACTGTGGCCAATAGATAGAAGATAAAAAAAACCATTGTCTTCCATCACTAAGAACATATGGGGATACATCTGAATCATCAGCTGTGAGGATCTATGTTGTATGTACCCCATAGTGCCATTGGTAATTGATATTTCCTGGATTCAGATGCCTCACCCCTACCTAATCGTATGCCGGGTAGCTGTTCTGGGGAATATTACAATCTAAGTGCTGATATGAATTGTGCGTTGGATGGCCGGCTGCCGGCCAGATGAAGCGAAAGGATTGTGACGATTGCCTGACGGGCCGCGTAATAATAATAGTAGCCAACAGCGCTTTGAATCTTGGGCAAAGGCGCTTTACAACGGTGCGGGTTTATTATTGATTATTATTATTTAAAAAAACAACTTCTAGAACAGCCGGAGTGGAGAGATAAAGATAGAAAATAACAAAGAAAAAAATTCACAATATCAGTATTAATGTGCTCTGTTTTAATTGGAAGCCAATGCAGTTGGTAGATAATATGTTATGTTCTTGACACCGGATTTTTAATGACAAAACGATCAGCTGCATTTTAACTCACTGAACCTTGGTTACTTCTCTTACTGGGAACCATAGGGCAAGGTAGTTCCAGGATCCAGCCCTTGATGTAAGTCATGGACCAATCCAATGGTGCATTTTTTCATCAAGGTCTGTCAAATTACCCATTTATTTTTTTTTTTTTTCCTATCCAGTGCCGGCCGCCTGATAAATTGTTAACATGATGTTCTTTATCCATGATGAGTCTAAGAATGGCACAAGGTTCTGTGCTCGCTTGCGCGGAATGACAAACTAAATTGCCCAATGATGATGCGGAGATTACAGTCGATCTGTACGAATGAGAAGCGAAGCACACATTCTTTGTTGTCTGACTAAATATCATTAACATCAGTCGATACTGCAATGCATGATTCATGTTATTTGGCTGCCTCACAATCCAATTGTGGAAAGACAGAGAGGCTGTCATCGGTGTAAACTCCGTGTCATATTATATCCTGTAGTGGGGCAGAGGGAACAAGATGAAGTAAATCATCCAGTAACAGACCCTGTGGAACTCCACATTCGACCGCCACAGGATCTGATGACGCAAATTTATCGATCTAGATTGAGTTCGGTCATCTAGTTAGGAAAAGAACCAACTAATGCTTTTCCATTTATTTCATAGCCTTCAGGCGTTACAGCTGTTTATGTCATTGTCAATAGTGGCATGAAGTCTAATACATTAACACACAGTCTCTTTTGTTTGTCAAGACAATCCAAGATGTCATTCCTGCACCTGTAAAAGCAATTCAGGTCCTGCAACGTGATTGACGGTATGCGAACTGCATGGAACATAGAGATCATATCGCTGAGATAAGTCTTCAACTGATTTACCTAATTTTTGACAATGCCCCCGGTTACAAGAATCGATATAGGGGGCGATAATTTTAGAGAATGGTGGTGTCCGAGCTGGATTTCTTCAGCTGTGTGATGACGACAAATGCCACGCTTGAGAGCTTGAGGAAATACCTCGATCCAACAAGGAAAATTTGTTATGACTGGTAACATATCATCTAAACATAGTTTTTAAAGAGACTGGCAGTAGTAGTAGTATCATGTAGACTGGTTACGCAAGCTTCTTCATTTTCTTAGTGGAAAAATTCTGCACAAACTGTTAGCAAAATCTTTTGGACATTCTGGGTACTTAGTGTAAGTTTCACTCTAGAAGTTAAATTTCTGACGACATGGAAAGGGTTCCCGTTGGTTACATGTATTTAACTTGTTGCTATTTCTCCGTCTTGCTTTAGCAAGAAGAAGAGTTTGTATCAAAACATTGATCTTTGTAATCCTCCTTGCATACTGTGAGCCCGGTCCCTGTGAAACTCTGCGCCAGCCGAGGGTGTCGGGTCTCCCTTCTTCTCAATCTCAAAGGCATCAGAATACCAAGGAGCTGATTATGGAAACAAGAGTTTCACATGACGCGTGGAGCATGTTCTCAGGTCCTTAGTTAAAGGTGTAGTTTATTACATTCATTACCCCCTCGTTACCTAGCCTTTTTTTGTAATACTGTTTACCAAGGGGGGGTGGTGGTGGTACCACCCCCTCGAATAATTGTTTTAAGCACCCGATCCTTATGATTTTAATACAAGTAGATAGCTTTGGTCCTCCCTTTTCTATTGATAACCAAATAAGTACCAACATACCTATTAATGGCGCCACAATGACGTCTGACGTCTGTCATCAGTCCGCCAGTCGGCAAAATTGGCATGTTTCCACCGAAAATAGGGTAAAATCCATTTTGCGCTAAAAATCGCAGAATAATAAATCGGATTTTCTGCCGGTTTTCAGCTCTAATGATGGCATTTGGCTACTTTTTATTGCATAAACATAGCGTTTTAGAGCCATAATATGCCATAATATTTTCAAAAATGCCACCAAAAATATCCATCCGCATTCACTTGGACATGTAAGCTCCGGAGATGCAATCATCATTTGAGCCCAACAGTAACCGACTTAATAGGTGGCTCTCTTGATATGTGAGTGAGTGCTGCCTTCATTGAAGAAGAGCACATGTTTTATACCTCAGACCAAAAGCGCTCTAGTTATCTTAATTCGTAACGCTGACGGATTGGCGCCAAGATAGCGATTAACCTCCCTTTTGAAACTCTGCCAGTCCTGGTTTTATGCTACAATGAGCAGGATCCCTCAGAGAAATGGGGAGAAATGACCTTCTGTGGGAGGCCGATTGGGACCTTGGGATTTTCACATCACGGTCATGGACCTGACTGGTAGCGCCTAAGCGAGGATCAACTGAAAGCAGCTCAGTAAGCACTGGCTGAGGAACTCTGGCGCCGGTCCATAAACATGCGGTTTCCAACGGCCCTGCGATTACCAAGTGGTTGGATTTGATGATGTTGAGTCACTCTCGGTATACCAATGGAGGGAATGGGCACGTCTCGGGATTGCATCTAGTTTGGATAGTGACAGTGGTTTGCTCCCACTATGCCTTAGCTTGCATATTCCATGTTCGATCGAACCATGGATTCATATCAGTTGTCTCAAATAGGGTGCAGCTCGACGACGGAGCATCCTAGTCGCTGCCGTGGCAAGGTTTTATCCATTTTGGTAATCACAGGAGACCATGAGCAGTTCATTACTGTGAGATAATGGCCAAGTAGTCGGCCCTGTCGACCTCTGTTTAGAGTTGTACCAAGAATTGGAGACTTGGATGGCCCTGTTGGCAGCCCAGTCTTTCTTGTTTGATATTATCACAGTTTTACACTTGGCAGCCCCGAAAAATAACATTCCATGAAAGTTGCCCAAGATTCGATTTCCTGCAACTCTTTGTGAGAGAGGGCAGCAGCTGGGATTCTGTCCCTCGTTTTATGAAGTCCGAGCAACCACTGGTATGTTTGCTTTGTTGATTTTTATTGTTGGGTATACAAAATACCTCTTCATTGAACATAAGACTGAAGGATGATGGACATTATCTCTACACTGAACCAATGCATACATCAGTTGTAACTATGTTGTAAGTGACAACCACTGTATCTATTTACCCTATCGTGTCTTTTTATTATATAAAACCGTATTCTTATAATGCACACCCTGTGTGAAGACTTTTGACTCTATAACCAAGGGAAAGTTTACAACAGGCTCTAAAGAGTAATGGCGGTCGCATCTTGAAAATGGCCAACACTGTTGTCATGCACCAATTTGACATGTTCAAGCATAAAACTGTTTCACTTTATTTGATTGTCAATGAAAAAAATATTTTATACATATGTATTTCGTGCAATATGTAAAATAGCTGTTAATGGCAGCCATTTTTGGAAAAGGCTCGTCATTACTGCCTGGGATAAACTGCATGGCTATTTGAATATCGAAATTCTTTTTAAAGCAATCAAAGCATGCTTGAATGCCTCAAAGCCTGTACTTATCACTCAATCTCTCAAACATGAGGCATACATAGCAGTAAAGGCAGCCATTTTGAAAATGGCCGCCATTTTATCAATGATCAATCTGCGATGGCCCCCTATAGCTCAAAAGTCTTCATTATGACATCACAGAATGTGCCAAATTCATGGCTTTTTATATCCCATGCACAATTCCCCCACAAATTGCACATAACTAGCCCTACTACAATGTGATTCACACGGGATCTTCTTTTATCTTCAACTACGAAGGAGAAAATAAAGAACGTTGATTTATTATTTTTAAATAATTTTTTAAAAATTGGCAAGCGAAGGGGCACTTTTTGAACACAGCCTGTACACCTTGCCTGTAAAACGTTACTTGCCGGTTAAAATCTTAATTGTAAATAAGTAACATATTTGAAATGTTTGATGTGGCGTTTTGGTCGCACGACATAAATGGACATATTTGCTTCTTGTATTGCACAAGGATGGTGTTCTGAAGGCATGTTTTATCAAGAACTCTAAACATATTTTACATCTTAGATGCAGGAGGTTTACTCTTATAAATCTTCAACAGTGTCTCGCTTCCCGTTTTAGTTGATAGTGCGCGAACGTCAAGTTCAACCGACGCATTACCATAGGAAATTTCTCGGTCGATTCTTTTGTCGGGCGTCGTGCCGATATGGACGAAGGTATTTCTTCATACGGTACCAAACTCTCCCCTCTTGCCCTTGCTGGCCCGCTTGGTTTATCAAGTGCCATCAGTGCCAAAGATCCTAGATATTTGCTTTCGTTGCCCTCGCTGTATTCGGCATATCCATCAACTGACAGCTCTATCTGCTTATTGGACGGGTAGCTTTTTTTCGTATCTGGATTGTCGCTTGGAGAAGATTGGCTCTTGTGTCGACGACGTTTATACATATTCTTCTAAAAAAAATGATGGTATGCAACTGTTACTTAAACTGAAAAGAGGTAGATGGGTTAACAATTTAACTGTTTGAGATACTGTAATATGGTGTAATCTATTACGGTTTGTAGAACAAATTCTGGTTGAAAACAATTTTGTGCTTTAATGACTTGGTAAATATAAATTGTGACTTGTAATTAAATAAGTATTGATCATACTTTAAAACCATCTCAAGGCAGTTTTATACTCATAAACTCGTTTGATTGTTTCACTGTTTGACGAAATTCAAAATGCTATACTCATTTGTAATTGTAAGTTTACCTCGCATTGAAGGCGATTATCATAACACGAGGGAAAAAAAACACCCTACTAACAACGCGAAAGCAAACAAGGAATCCAATTGTCCACGTCGTAATTCACTATTATTTGACTGGAGTTGGCATTCTAGTTAAAACATTGACCCCAAAATAAATAGATTAATATAAATCTGAGTCACGAAACCAATATATGATTCTTTTCGATAGCTAATTTGTTCAATTTGCAAAATAAAACACAACTATGAAACAGATACACGTCCTTCCATCTAACCAAGGGCGGGTATTGTATTATATTTTTTTTCCAAACATGCGGTAAAAATAAATCTTAAGTAAGGTTTCCTCACTCTTATTAAACTAAATAGGCAACCAACATGCCACCGTTGTATGTCAAAATGACGAATAATCTGTTGTAATAAACTTCAATAAGGATAAGGAGAGGAACTCCGGAGCGCGGAGCAAACGGGGGAGGGGTTACGGTAGGGGAAGAAAAAGATGAGGATGGGGAATGATCAATTTGCCCAGGGGGAAGTTTGTATACTAGCTTATCCCGTTTAGGGATTGTCCGTGGACAATTTTTTGCAAGAAGTGCATGTTTACAAAAGAAGTTTGATGACATTGCCGAATGTGGACCTGATGAGATTCTGCAATGGAATTGGGATACCAAATGCGTAGCCAATTTTGGTGTAGGGAGGTGTGAAATATGAACCATGAATCAGGCGGCGAAGATGAATACTACAGTGTGTCAGAGTTGTGCAGTATCATGGCTAGAAACTTTGGCTGGAGTGGGTCCGAAGCTCAGCCATTTAATGAATATATCTCGACTGGAAAGACCTATTTTCTACTCAGGGATTTCCTGCCTGTTTACCTGGAGAATACGAGTGTGTTGTCACATCCGTTTCCTCTGCCAATACACCGTATATCTATCGAAAAATCAACACTAGGACAAAAAAAGAAAATATTCTCTTACAACAACCTTTAAAGCGCAGTGGCAATTTCACAAATATAACGGAAATCGCCGGATTAAGGAGAGATGAGGCCCCTATAATCATAATAGTTATATTCACCATCAAGTTTGAGTTGGTGTTTTACAACTACTTTAACATGTACGCAATGTTTTGTGTTTATTTTATCCCCAAAATACATTTGTATCAAGAAAAAATGCAAAAATCTGAGAAAGTTCAGGGGGCATGCTCTCTGGAAAAAGACGCTTAGAGTATTCCTCCATTCCAATACCCTTTATACTTAAATGAAGAAACATGAGGAGGTTGCATAGCTGCCCTTTGTTATAGGTCTTGTAAGTGACGTATATACATGCCTTTTGTCCTTTATAAGCTACAAGGAGGCTACACGAGGAAGCCCTTAATAACAATACCCAAATACCATTGCTTATTCTACTGAGATTTGGATTATTAACTGTCTTCACACAAAGCGACTCAGGAATACAACACAATGGCCCATGACCGCGCTATTTATATCATGAGCAAGCCAGCTATCGCTATGAGCTAATTAAAATCACAATTCCCATGGCACAGTTCCAAATACTTTCCATTCACCATTGTATTGAACAAATACCTCACCTTGGGTAGGTTTTAGTATGATTTTATGATACCCCAGGATATGCACGGTCATCGGTCGTTACATGTGCCCAATAAGGCTTCTGAACTGAGCCTTGGTAGATTAGCAATACCTTACCACATAGTGATGTGGCATGGTATGTAATGTATATGTTGTTGGTTGTTTATGGCAATTCCATTTAGTGTCAGGCCCCAGAAAACAAAATGCAAAAATGAGGCCTTTTCCCCCCCCAAGAACCAGAATGCCACTCATATAATTATATGCGTAATAATTAACGCACATCCTTGCAACGCGGTCATCGTGGTTCTTGGGGGGGAAAGGGTTCATATTGTGAAATTTTCAGTTACCCATTGCAGCCTGATTATAATTTTACAATAAAACCGTCTTTAGGGAATATGTCAAGTGGGATTTTTGAAAACTGGTACAAGTTAAACTTTGGACATGTCCCTTTAAAATGCGGAATGTTTCAAGTTCATCTGCTTTCATGAAAACTCCAGAGGGCGTCCCCATTCCTTAACCGGAG
>JAMKCH010030870.1:0-32994 GCA_023653785.1 Ophioderma brevispina | reverse complement strand
TCCTTTGGCGCCGGGCTAGAGCCTCTTCAAAATCTGAGGAGGGTGAACGGACGACAGCCCTGATTTGTGGATGACGAATGACACCTGACAACATATGACATAAACACGCAGTGACACAATGACCAGCAAAATCTGTCCAATGTAAAATCCTCCAAATTCCCCTTGGCAAACCACCAGGGGATAAAGTGATCAAAACAGATTAACGGGCAACGAGTGATTCACACTTTTTTTAGAGGTGTCGCAAACATCTTGAAAAACCATGACCCGGCACAAATGCAAGCCCTCAGCAAAAAAATATTCCCAAGCAAAAGGACCAAATCAAGAATCACCTCATTGCAGTGGTGTGATTGAGTTATTTGGGAAAATCCTGAATTTGGTTTAAAAAAAATCCGAAAAAAGTACAAAATTGATCCAAACATGTTTAGAATTGGGCTGACATTATTTCAAGGCAATCCTGCAGCCAGACAAGGTAAGAAATCAATTAGGAATCAATATTGAAACACAAGGGACACCATAAATTGATACCAAAATCTCTTCTCTGCACTTTAAAAAGAGCAGAAAGCTTTAACGTTCAAAATGTTCAGTGTTCTGGTTAGAGTTCAAACTGACCAATCAAAAGAGATCAAACTTTAAAGGACATGAGGATTTACAGAAAGAAGCGCCCCCAAGTTTTTTCGAACCCGGGTTTTGCATTTGGAATGCTTTCCAATGTATTAGATCAACACCTGAAGTTAATAAGGCGAATACGCGTTTTGTAATATTGTGATTTTATACTTGAAACTTGATTAAATTAAAAAAAAAAGCACGGTGTTCTATGGGGGACAATTTCGATAGTCATGCAAGTTCAAAAACCCACCGGTTTGCGTGTCTTTTTTGGTAACTGTTTGTCCAATAAACCTTCGGAAACGTTTCTTGGTAGGTGGTCTACAATCGATTGTGTGCAATTGAGAGAAATTAGTATCTTAAAAAAAATCTCTCCTGTCAATTTAAGCTTTAGTCTTTACTGACAACTCTTTTAAAGTCATGGTGGATAATCAAAGCTATCAAATGCACACAGTACATCTACAGTGGGAAGATTCAAAGTTGAATCAGTACCAGTATATGGTGCTTGTAGAAAAGGGAGAAAAAGCACACTCAAAAAACTTCAACAGATTCCCGCTCTAGTCAATAGAATGTGCTCAATAAAACCCCTCGCTGAGGTTTACTGTAGACTTTGACCATTCCATGTTCAAAGTATTCAAGGTAGTTGGGTACTGGTAAAATGGTTTCTTCCCTCATCTCTCAGCTCTGAAGGCTGCATAGATCTTTCCTTTTATCCTGCACCCGCTTGCTGAAATCTTCGGCAACAAACAACTATGACCTTGTAGCTTGCTCTTGAAAGCAGAAATGGCAGCCTTGAGGACTTGTTCTTTAACAACAAAGGATGAGAAGAATGCATGGATTGGTTAGGTCTCAGCTGGTTAGAACGTACCGGGCCTGGTGGGAGGCGATGTGCCCTCTGAATATCTACATTCTGGAACACCAATGAAACTCGCAAACAAATTTGCACAGAAAACTCCTTACAGTTACCTGGATTCATGTTCAATAATTCTAGAAAATTAAAGGAACACAAGGTTATTCTCCTGGAACGATTTTCAAGATTCGTCACTTTTGTCCAGCGCAGACTGAATTTCTGCTCGAGTTGTTGCATTAAGTCTTGAAATCTCTTCTCAAATGCCTGAAACCACACAGGAGCGGTCTCGATCGTCATGAAACAGGGCGCCGCCATCTTGTTGAACCTTGACCTGGTTAATGTCGTCAGTAGTAGTACAAGCAGGAGCCCCATCTTCGAAGTCCAGTGATGTTTTTAATTGCTTGGTTTGGATTTCCGATTTTTAATGGAGTACCGGTCCTCTTTACCTTCCCTGGATTCTGATGACACTATGTGAATACAAACATCGTAGACAGTAAAAAAAAACAGTCAAACATTAATCAAAAATCCGGAGCACCCACTCAGCGTTGCAGCTCGATTCTTGAGATTTTGGCCCGAAATCATGCTCCAGGAGCAGGCGGTGGTGGCCAAGCTTCATTCAAGCGCAAACTGCCGAAACGAGTCATGGGACGAGCCTGACAGTGACCGGAATTTGAAGTCAATGTGCGCGTTTATAAATAGATCAGTGAGTGGCCAGTGTGGGAATCCCGTAGGAAGCCGAGGCGATCTGAATTGCCTGCTTTATTCGGGGCCATAATGTTGCTGAAAAAATATCATCAAATCTGTTTAAAGACCGGACATGAGGGGATTGCTAAGACAAGTAAACGAATCATTCCACGGTGGTGCATAGGCCCGTGCTTAGGCTACCTGGTACATGATCCGCAGCTATAAATAGCAGTGACCCTGCGATTGAACAGGAGGTCAAGCAAGCCTCGTTCAAAATGGATCCCGTTTGTACCGTATTCATACCAAAAAAAAATACTTACACTGAAGTTGATTCTTCACTCAACGGATTTTGAGTGGAAAAAAGTGGTATTAAAACATAATTTCGACTTTAGAATATTTGTCAAGTTTGCGTGATTACGTGCTAAACCTACGGGAACGGCAAAAACGACGCGATCTTGGCCGCCCCCCCCCCTGCTCCAGGAGCATATTTTCAACTGGTCTCATAGTGCCGCTATTCATTATTATATTTGCGCTTTATTCCGTTTAATGTTTATATTAAGTTTACCAAAAAGAACCGAACTTCCTGCCGGCTCGGATTGCGTGGCGTGTCTGTGGGCGCTCGCCTTGTTATCTAAAGTCGTGTTCCAGGAACAAATTTAGTTTCTGATTTTATTTGTATTTTAGGGTTGGAGATTGGCATCATAAAAACATCAGAGTTGTGGATTGAAGTAGAAAATATTGAATACATGCTTATGAGATAATAAGACTTGTCATGGTCCTGGACATGATTCCGGGCCAGAATCTCCGACGTGCTTGCAGCTCACACGGCGCGCATCACGTGAACCTCATTTACACATATTCTCTATGACGGACAGATAACGTTAGTCGCTCACGCAGTATTAAGTTAGATAATATCTGTTCTGCAGTCTGTGACCCAGACTACACCGTGGGAAATAGTTTAACCGGACCGCCGTATCTCTGTAGGAAGCACGGCGACATTACTTCTGTCGCCGGCGACTTAATTCAGCAGACGATGCGTAAAATGGCATGTAGACGGCGGTCCGGTAAGTATTTCCCACGGTGTAGCTGGTGTCACAGACTGCGAACAATATTATCAAATTGGTAACTGCGCGAGAGATTGTATTGTACAGAGGACTGATAATGTTCTTTTGTGTGCTAACTAATATAAAGTAAATTTAATGAATATCGAGACCAAAGTATTAATCTCTTTATTAAATATACCTACTTTTTTGAGTTTCTGATGTCTTCGGCAATACTATTCCACAGGTAACCAGGCGCGGATACATGGAGGGGGCGGAGGGTGCGCGCCTCCCGGTAATTCTGCAAAGTCTTGCAAAATCAGCCCATTTTTAGCTATTTTGGACCCGTTACAGCCTTCTCAGCCCCCCGGTAATTTTGACATTTTTAAAATCCGGGATCAGCCTTGGTAGGTCCCTGTCTTTGATCGTCTGGCAAGTCAGTACTGAAGCTCTAGGGCGTGAAAGAATGGGCTATTCTAGTACCGTAGTGTGGAAGCATGCTGTTGGCAAAAACAATTATCAAATTTAAAGGCAGATTATTATAAAAATGGTACAGAACCCAGCTTTATACAAGTTGTTTGAATGTCATAAAAGAGTAAAGGGAGGGGTATGGGTCTGAAGCAGGGAACTTTGAGATGATTTTTCTTCATTTCCTAAATAGTGGTAATACATGTTATATTATATGTAGCCCATGTCCAAGTTTTAAAAAATCCATGGACAATTTTTGCTCGGTTGCATGCGTAACCGTAAAAGGCCTCTGATTGGTAAACACTAGAACGAATGTAAATAAATAACTAAACATGCTACTGGGAAGGAACTTGGGTGACATATGCAGGAGGTAAAAACGCAGTGAACCATGAAGCCGAATTTTAATACCGTTGCCATGGCAACCGGCATCGACCACATCGTGTAATTTCATGCCGTAATTTGAATTTGGAACACAATTTTGAAAATCGGCTTCATGGTTCACTAGCCTGTATCGCTTAATATGTGTGCCAAATTTCATGTTCATAGCTGTAGCGTTCTCTAGGTGTGGATGCGTTTTGGAGTTTGCGGATTTTAACGAAACGAGTTTTAGACCTCGAAACATTTAGGACCAAAATTGAGGGCGCTTTTGATGTGAAATTATGGAAGTATTTTTTAAATTTCTTTTATACTGAATTATCATAATTATTAATGAAAGACTCATCGAAATAGCGTGCATCATTGTCCTGTAATTAATTTTTACAATAATTTTATTAAAAATCACAGGTGAGAAAAATACATAAAAAGCACTTACCCAGTGGACATTAAACTAATGTAAATATGAAGATAATATGAGTATTTATTTACTTCAACTAGCCAAAATAAATTGTGTAAATAGTTCATAAATAAATCTTTTTAAAATATCTTAATATAACCCCTTGAAAGTGTTCACATGATAAAAGATAGGAGATGATGCATTTTTGCAAATTTTGCGTACAATGTTTCACTTTGATCAGCCCATATCTCGGGAACCGAATGTCCGATTGCGATCGAATTAAAAAAGCATTTGTAGATGACAATCTACACAATTAACCCATTGCATTATCTCATTTTCTTCATTGGAACAATTTTTTCCTATTCAGACCCCATACCCCCTTTTTCCCTATTGAGAATAACGGTGGGGAGTGAGCAAGCCATGGAGCATTTGTACAGAGCGAATTATTTTCTTCTGTTTGATCTGAATACTTTGCAGGTTACAATTATAGAATTCAGCCCACACAATGTTATCATACTGAAGATACGGAAGCACTAAAGTCGGATACAGAGAAAATAGTGTATCATTAGGTAGGGAGTGCTACGTGCTTTAATTAAACAAAAATACCAGAATACTTGATATAATATTTGTCAATATGATAGGACCAATCAAGGCACGGTCAATAAGTATACCAAGAAATTTAGTATGATTAACATGTGAGATAGTAATGTCATCAATCTTGATATTCAAGTTATGATAACTACGTTTTGTGGTCTGTTTTTAACTAATGAAATTGGTTTTACTTATATTGAGAGATATTTATTACATTTAAACCCAGGTGGCAAATATTATAAGTCATTATTAACAACAGTGATAAGTTGACCAGATTACGATAGGATATTACAATATGGTATCGTCGCATCGATAAAAAGAAAATTTTTGGGAAGAGTTAACATATCATTAGGTAGAGTATAAAGGCAGAGGTCCCAAAATGAACCCCTGTGGACTCCGCGATACTAGATTCATCTTAGGACTCATGGTATCAATTGAAACTTATTGGGTTCTATTGGAGAAGTAACTCTTAAACCACTCGAAGGCAATACCACGAAACCATGGTGATGTATGAGAATAGAGTGGTTTATAGTATCGAATGCCTTCGAGAGGTCAAGAAAATTCCCATTGTATGATGTAGTTGTCAGTTTGTGGCAATTCCTATAAGCTTCAAATAGCCATATACGTGGATAATTCTTTCTAAAGCCATGTGTTCATCGCGCATAGGTCCAGACAGTTCCAGACGTGTTCTGATAGCGTTCTCAAAACAACCTCAAAAAAACCTGCAAATCTTCACTTCATAGCACCTGTTAAATGAAAATCCTAATAAAACTTACAAGGAAATTCCAGAATGTCACAAGAGAGAAGAAGCTCAAAGGCTAGTAGGCGGATTACTGATTGTCTGTTCCTTTCTCGTGACAAATCGTGATGCTACACCTTTCACCACGCAGGTCTACCCAAACGTAAAAAAAAACCGTGGAGCTCTGCAGCATCGGGAACCTTTGAAAACTTGCAACTTACCTCAAAATAGAGTCGATGCTGGACCACCGACCACTTCATTGATAAAAATATTCTGCGATGCCGTTACCAAATCCATTCTGTCGTCTCCTGACCTCATCCGTAGTATTGTCGCTGCCAAGTTTGCACAACAAGTGCACTGTCATTAAAGGCATAAGTAACAAGCTACAGGAACAGGTAACGCAAGGGCAATGACTCAATGACACACGACATCGAAGTGGTATCAGCAAAAAAACATTTGAACTAACAGAATCGATTGGACAGCCTTAAGAAAAGTTCACGGAAACTTGAAGATAACCACGATGTATTGGATCTGAACAATACTCAAGAAAGCAAACTGCCTGTAATTCCAACGGAATTGATGGAAGGTAGTTTTATGAAAA
The DNA here is from genome assembly GCA_023653785.1 of Ophioderma brevispina. NCBI lineage: Eukaryota > Metazoa > Echinodermata > Ophiuroidea > Amphilepidida > Ophiodermatidae > Ophioderma > Ophioderma brevispina. The sequence goes on along the minus strand of JAMKCH010030870.1, from coordinate 26,646 downwards.
TACAACAAGCAAGGCCATCCAGCATCTCAAATGATACAGCAATGAAGCTTTAACCAGCCGATGCAATTAACCGCTCATTGATCGACACATCGTCTGGGAACGAGAAGAATGGCAGAGACCAACCATCTTCAAAAGCCAAAACCTAGTCCTTAGCCGCGATCATTTGGAAAAGGGTTCGTTATCATATGCTATGCGTGATGCTGTCTACAGATACCAATAGAAAGTTACGTGAAGAACACTGGTGATGTGCTAGTATATCAGAGAAATGTTACCGTCAAAAACGTCAGCAGGTACTGCGTAAAGTAAAAGGAAATGGATTCTGTGGAATGCGACATGGTCATGATGGAAGTGGATACACTGTTTGCTTGGGAAGAACAATAAGCGTGTAGTGATCACACAACAGTGATGGACCTTAGGCGCATGACCAGATTGATGGAGTGAGACAGCTTATGGATCTGCTTTATCTTGGGTTTAATCCTCAATAAACTTTTACCAGACGTGTCTCTGGAAACTCATAATGCCGCTTGACCTTCTGGAAAAAAATATCAATTTTTTCTCTGAGCTACACTAAAGATTGCAATTCTCCCATAAAATCACATTTGCGTCTTCGATCCTGCTTTTCAAAAGGTTTGTTGTCTCTTCAACACTTCTTATTTATGTATTAGGCTGTTGATTGTATTTTCCTCTTAAATTGCTTTTACCTTTTGCTATATATTGGTAATTCCATGGTTAGGTGTTGCTAATGATTTAATATGGTTGGTATTGTCTCAGATCTCTGGGATGAGATTGCTTCCCTCGTTCCTTCTGTCATTCTCTTATTAAAACTCGTGCCGATGATCGCCCATCATATAGTGTTTTCAACGGAAATCTATTGTGTTTAATATAATTTTGATTTATTCTTGTATTATGCATAACTATCTTTAAGCCTGTCGTAATTCAAGTTGCATTTGATCTAAGTTTTGCCAAGTAAGGTTCACTCTACATCTGTGTATTTTGCACGATGCACTATTCACGATTGATTAAGTGCTTGCATTTCAAATGATTATGTCACTTGTAATATATATATTATGTGAACCATGTATCGCATTCTGCCACGGGTTTCTCTCTATTCGCATACCTTTTGTTGGCGTAGTGTGGTCAAGCCGGTCTAAAATCGTGACAGTGTCGACAAATCACTTGCTGGTTAGATTGTTATTGTAGTCAAATCGATCTACTGCACCGGGTGTATTTGCTGTTCAGATCTCCTCTTTTAGGCCTAGAGTTCCTTATAAAAGTCCGTGCAGTGAGCGACAAAAATAACTGGGCTTGGTTCTAATTTGTTAATTGGTTCATTATCGATTTATATGCTCAAATTATGATTCCGTTTGTTCTGTCATGTGCTTGTTTTTTCAGTGCTAGTAAATATTATGTATATGTATTAGAAAAAATGCTTACACATGTGTTTTCCCTTTCAATGTCGATTTCTGCAGCGATTACTTGGTTTTTGTGTTGTTCTTATTGTATCCTTTGTGGGCAACGTTTCCAAATTATAAGCCGCTGGCCAATATCGACATACATCTTACTCAATTTCAACTTGCGATGTCTAATTTTGATCCATTTCTTGCAGTTTCAGGTCGTCATGGAATTTTATCGATTGTGCTAAAATGTCTGTGTTTTTTGAGTCAAATACTGCATTATGGTTTCTAAAATAATTCCTCATGTTTAAATGGTGGTAAGTGTTCTTATTATTTTATATTTTTAAAAAAAAAAAAAAAAAAAAAAACAAAAAAAAAAAAAAGAAAAGAGTTTTTTTTTTAAAAAAAAAAAAAAAAAAAGATTTATTTGTTCTCACCAGTCTAGGTCATATGATCTAACAAATTGCTTGCAAATTCAATATGAGCTCAATGATTCATGTGTAACATATCTTGTACCGATATGAATCTCTGCACGGGTATTCTACTCTCTCGCAAGTACCTTTTTGGCATATGTTTCCTTTAAATTCGTGCAGGTACGACAAATAATCTTTGCTTGGTTGATTTTCATGTATCATATCGGATCTCTGCAAGTGGTAATGCTCACAGCTCTCATCTTTTCAGGCTCGGTTTCCTTTAAAAAATCCGTGCAGTGCATCGACAAACACTTTGCTTGCCTCCTAATCTGGCAATTGTCATTATGATCTATTTCTGAAAATTATGGTGTCATTTTGTCATGATGTTTTTTTTTATGCCTGAAAAAATCTGTACTTAATACGTTTTACACATGTGATTCCCTCTTAATGTCGATCTCTACGCGATTACTTGCTTTCATCTTGCAATTCCTCTGCGGGACACGTTTCCAAATAAACCGTTGCAGATATCGACATACATTCTTACGTAATTTCAATTGCTAGGTCTGAGTTCAACCCATTTATGCATTCAGGTTCAGTTGTATACTTTCAATTGTTTTCGACCATTATGAAAAACTTCATTATGATCTCTACATAATTTCTCATTAATCAATGTTTGCATTTGTAATAATTATCTAACCTCTGCATACGTATTCCTATGAAATGCTCAATTGTTTATAGTTCCAACGTTATGCATAGTCATTTTTATTTTTGTACTACGTTATGGTATCGATCTATTGCACCGGGTGTCTGCTCTCTCGCATACCTTTTGGTTGCCATGCATGCGTTACCCTATAAATTAGTGCAGTGATCGACAATCACTTTGCTTGGTTGTTTGTGTCATGTAATATTATATCGATCTCTGCAAGGGTATTTGCTCACAGCTCTCCTATTTTCGGCTAGGTTTCCTAAAAAATCCGTGCAGTGGCGACTAACACTTGCTTGTTTTAATTTGGTAATTGCTCATTAGGATATATGCTAAAATTATGTGTAATTTTTGTCATGATGTCTTTGTTCATGATGTTAAATATTATGTACATGTTTACAAATGGCTTTACCACAGGTGTTTTCCCTATCATATATCGATTTCTGGCACGAAGTAATTGTTTCTTATTGTAATCCTTTTGTGGCACGTTTCCAAATCAATCCGTGGAGATATAGACATACATCATTACTCAATTTCAACGTGATATGTTAATTTGGAGCCATTTCTGCGATGTCCAGTGGTAAGAAATTATCATGCAAATCGCGTTGTGATTTTGGATCAAATTACTGCATTAGAGTTTCTAATAATTCCTTCATGATCAATGGTTGTAATTTTTCTAATTAGATTTGTTCTCACTCATTAGTCATATGATCTAACAAGTGCTTGCAATTTCATATATGCTCAATATTTCATTTGTATTATTATTGTATTATATCGATCATCTGCACGGGTATCTACACTCTCTCGCATTACCTTTTTTGGCATTATGGTTCCCTGTTAAACTCATGCAGTGATCGACAAATCACTTTGCTTGGTTTAGATGTACATGTATAATCATCGATCTCTGCACGGGTATTTGCTCACAGCTCTCCTCTTTTCGGCTCGGTTGCCTTAAAAATCCGTGCAGTGATCGACAAACACTGCTTGCTCTAAATCTGGCAATGCATTAATTATGATCTAATATTGAATATTATGATGTAATTTGTCATGCTTTTTTTATGCTGAAAAATTTCTGTATGTCAAATGTTGTACACATGGTATTTCCCTTCAATTCAGGCCCATGAAACCACTTCATTATGAGTCTCTACATAATTTATTCATTATCAAATGTTTGCATTTAGTATTTCCTATGATAGTGCTCAATTGTTTATTTTATTTCCTAACGTTATGCCTAGGCATTTCATTTTGTGTACTACTGTATAGATCGATCTCGTCCACGGGTGTCTGCTCTATCGCATTAACCCCCCACCCATTTTGGTGCCATGCATGCGTTACCCTATTAAATTCGTGCAGTGATCGACAAATCACGTTGCTTTGTTTTCAATTTGACGCTGTAATATACAGTACTATTATCGCATCTGTCTGACACGGGTATTCTTCGCTCTCTTCTTTTCGCTTTTTGTTTCCAAAATGACCCAAAAACGCAACGTGCAGTGACGAACCAACATCTTGCTGTTTAATATTTGTTAAGTTCATTCTGGGGATTATATATAATTTCTGCATTTATGGTGTCGTTATGAATTCATCATGCAATAATGTCTGTGTGCTTGTACAAAATTACTGCATTTGATTTCTACATATTTTTTCATGTCAAAAAGTTGCATATTTCTATTTATTATTCTAACTTATTATGTCATATGATCTAGCCAATTGCTTGCATTCCAAAGTGATTGACTAACGTTTTCTTTTGTAATATCAATGCTATATGTATCGATCTCTGAAAGGTGCATTGCTCTATCGCAATCATTTTATTTGATACACTTTTTCACGAACCCTTGCAGTGATCGATAAACACGTTACTGTTTCCGAATAATTCAGGGTGGCATTTATTAATATTTATGTATGTTGAAATTTTTTTACGTTTTTCAAATGCATATTCAATGTTGTGTTTTCTTTCACCAAATGTCCTCAATTGCTTTCCTTGCAAATATTATTATATTGAGTTGCTAGAAAGTATAAAATCAACCTGCTTGGTTACACTTTGATGGTGTAATTTTTTATGTCGATCTCTGCAGGGTATGTTTGCTTCTTTGACTCTTCATCTTTGCTCTCTAGTATTCATTCTGGTCATTATTTGCCTGTTCAAAATCTGCTGCAGTGATCGAATAAAAACACATCATTGTTTTACCTGAGATGAACGTATACCATCCATCATTCAGGTCTTTACAGCCCGCTGGGCTTAATTTGATCATCTCAGTGGTTTTGAGATTCTTTTTTTTAAAAGGATTTTTTGAAAATTTTAAAAATTTATCAATTTCTGTAATATGTTTCTGTCTTGAGGTACTTTATGTAGTTCAATGTCATGTTCATATTGTAGTAAACAACTCCGAGGGCAAACAATTCAATTTCTTGCGCTATCTGCTACCAGTCAACCCACAACCGGGCGCGTTGGAATCCACTCTGCTGATGCAATCATTCATCACTGAATCTTGGTATTGCAAAGGTTGTAATGGGTCACTCCTGCCATTTATTCATATAATTGATGATGAGAATTTAAACAGAATTAAGTCAAATTTTACATAATCTAAAATTTCTTTTGAGATTTACTTAAACAACAATAATCCATTTAACTTAAAACGATTACTGACGATAAAATTCTATCTAAACGAGTACCCCGAGCCAAAATAATAACAACGCATAATTGTAATATATTGTAGCGATACTTTCAATGACCTAAATAAACACTTAACTAGTTCTAACTTTAGCCTAATTCATTCATTTTAATTCCACGCAGTATAATAAAATATTGATTAGCATAACAGGGACTTCAAAGAAACTAATTCATAAATTCCCCTTTTTACTCTTTAATTGAAACTTGTTGACATGATAACAAATCCCTAACCTTCTCTTAAATAACATGATGGGTATTCCATTGGCCATGGCCATGAGACGTCAAAAGAGGGGGTGGGGTGGAGTTATACTTCCATGATCTTAATTACAAAATCCGCCAGAGTTTTAAACCTAATTAATAGCGAAGACTTATGACTACTGATCTTTTGTTGACGATTGAAAGCCCATACTAAAAATATCATCTGCGGAGTCATCTACACGGCCCCTGACAAATGCCCTCAACCATTCACACACCAATTCTATCCACCACAATTTAACTTGATTGATCGGCGAAAAGCCCTACCCAGATTAGTTTGTGGCGATTTCAATCATAATCTGACTGAATACGCATCAAACTCACTCGATTAAAAGGACTTTCTTAATACCATGTAATCAGCATCTTTGTATCCAGCTTATCGATAAACCCACTCGAGTTACAAACACCGGACATCATCCCTCATTGACAATATATTCACGAAAATCCTAAATGTATAAACTTACACCAGGTACTTCGATTAGCGCAACGATATAATGACGACACTTTCCAGTTATTCACATTATTTACAAATAATGACGTAAATAATAAGAATACAAATCACAAATTCTAATAATAAAATCATTATACTAAAAGAAAAATTAAACAACACTACGATCACTTCATTTAAAACAGAATTAATCAACAAAATGGGATTAATGTCTTAGAGTACCCTTATGCTGAACATCATACGACTATTAATAAATAATTTACTTGTCCTTTACACAATAATCGCATTTCCAAATTAAAAAAAATTAACAAACGTAAAGATAGTAAACCCTTGGATTAATGCGGAAATATTAATCAATTAAAAACTAGAAACAAACTTAATAAAATTCATAAAAAGTCCAATGATATAAACCACAAAATAATTAGTGTTAAATATAGAAATAAATTACACTAGACTTAACTATAAAAGCATCTGCTAAAAAAATACATACTTCAACCAAATTTAAACATTTACAAATATAACATAAAGAAAAACACATGGCAAACAATCAACAATGCACTCGGCAAAAAAACTCCAGAACCAAGGCCTCCTTTCCTGTATTTCTGGATGGTCCTACCAAGATATCGACACATGAATTTATCTCCAACAAGTTAACTCTTTCTGCGCCAATTATTGTCATGAACTGGCCTCATGGATCCAAGTCCTTCTTCTTCTTTTTCACTTTCTTGATGATCCTCATCCCAGCCTATCTTTTTCAATCCCATTGATTGAAAAGGAGATTCTTGACATCGTCATAAGAAATTCAAAATACTGGCAAAAAGCGCAGGCTCAGACGATGTTAGCCCCTCGGTCGTAAAGCGTGTCATTCCTTTATTTCCAAACCCCTAACCACATCTTCACTCTTCCTGTCAACTGGTATCATTCCTTCGGCTCTCAAGTTGCGAAGGATTCCTGATCTTCAAAAAAGGATGATCTCCATGTCTCTCCAACTACCGCCATCTACTCTTCTCATGCTTTTCCAAAATCTTGAACGGCATTATCGATAACAGCTGAAACTTTCTCTCCCCGTTTCCACATTCTCCACAATAACCAACTCTACTGACCTTGCTCTACTGGATATCTGTAATAAGATTTCTTCTTCTCTTGATCTTAACATCTACCTAGGTATCTTCCTCGATTTATCCAAAGCGTTCGACACCATTCAACCACTATATACTATTGCCAACTCAACCACTTATGTATGCGGGCCTTCCTTTGGATCTTCTCTCCAGTTATCGTTCCAACAGACTTCAATGTCTTCTCTTTTGATTACACTCTTACTAGCTTCTACCTGTTCCTGATGGTGTCCCTCAAGAGATTCAATACCTGTGGTCCCCTGCCGCTTTCTCCTCTATGTAAATGATATTCCTTCCTCTTCCGAACATTACTCCTTTGTATTATTTGCGATGACACCAAAATATTTCTATCACACAAAAACCTCAACACTCTCACCAAATATTATTTAACAAAGAGTTATTAATGTATCCAACTGGTTTAAAACCAACAAAGCTTTCGCCTTATATGTATCAAAAAAACCGAAACTATATTCAATTAATAAGAAAACACACGACACACCACCAACAAAATCATAGTGAAAATCAACCCATTCACCCTGTGGACCATAAACAAAAATTCTAAGTGTAATAATTGATTCAAAATTCTTTCCTGGAAATATCACATCTCAAAAAGCTGCAACAGTCAAATTTCTAAAACATCGGGATTCTTAAAAACTCCGCTACACCCTTCCAAAACACCTCTTATTTTCACTATGCAACACTTTAATACTATCCGTTGCATATCTGATAGAATATAGCTTGGGCAAATACCAGACTTTAACACTGATTAACAATCACTGTCCATGGACTTCTCCAAATTCGATAAATTGGACAATATATTCCCAACTCCAAAAGCGAGCCATACGCAATCATCAATAACACCGAATACACATCTCACAACTAAATCGTATGTTCCACATCTTAAACAACTCAACATTTATGATTTAAACAAACTCAAACGCGGTTTTCATGTTTCGTTACAAGCTCAAACACCCTCCCAAACTCATTTTCAAATTGATTTTCACACACACATTGATATACACAGCTACAACAAAGAAATGCGAACAAATACATTACAACAAAACCCGCATAACCTAATTAAATTATTCAGTTAAATATTCAGGTCCCAAAAGTTGGAAACATTAAGTTAATAGATCATAAACTCGAAAACCCTAATGCCTTTAAACTAAACCGAAAAAAATGAGCTGATTTAAGAAAGATGCAAATTACGGGATTAAGGAAGTAATGCGTGGTTCCTATGACCCACCCTCATTTTGAATCTATCTATGTCTGTCATAAATTCATGTTATTTAGTTCCTTTAAAGCTGCAATACCTATCCTTGTCATCTCATTCATCTATCCATGAATGGCTCGAATGGATTTCATGCTCCCTTGCCTCTGATAATTGTTAAACAATTTGACAATGTTCTCGTCTTGTCTTTCCCTAAGTGTTTGTCTTCCTGTCCCGTCTGTCCCGTCCTGTCCTAGTCCTATCCAAGAATTTAAATGTTTAACTATTATTTTATGTAGGTGGGGTCATGCTCCAAGTCCATCTGACTTATTTTGGCCTCTCCTGCATTTGGGTTCATGCCTTCATAACTCTGTACATTTTATTCATCCAAGATGTAATTATTTATTCTTAAAATAATCTTTAAATATATTATATAATATATATATTATATATTCATTATATAAGTACTGAGCCTGCATGAAAATGCTAATAAAACTTGTCTGAAAAACTTATCTGAATTGTTGCCTATAATGGAGTAAATAGGATGGCGAAATAAAAATCATAAACGATTACGATCAATGATACGCTCGAATAATTGTGTAAAAAATGTCGGAAGTACAAACTTATCGGCAATAATTACCGAGCAACATTAGGATCACTGAATTTAATATCGGAACCACCTTACAATTCTATGGCATATCTCATTCTTCCAAGGTATAGATCTCATTTTCGAGACAAATTGAAAGAAATTCATATTTTCTGGCAAATGTGCCCGTGCCGCTTAATTTGTTCCTATTATTCAGGCGGTGGCGGGCAGAAACTCACCAAAACCACGGGGGGGGGGCACTCCACCTAAACACCCTGTGTCAATCCCACGAGCCGAAAAAAAGCGGGAATGTTAGGTTTTTCACACCGCGAAAAAGGGTCACAAAACCAAAAATTGAACCCAAAAAGGGTAGCTTTTCGACTCGTCAATTCAGCGTTTAGGGTAGCCATGGAGGAGTCCGGCATCCCTCCTTGCGAAACAAATATAAAGTGATAAAGTTAAAACTGTGTTACGTTGATAAAAACTACTCTGTATAATCATGTACCATGGATATTTACAAATTTTTCCGCGCTACGCGGCGGTAAAGGAATCCGAGCGACCCGATTTGCCGGAAGTCTGATGGTCGTCACTCTCACAGCAGCCGACAAAACATCCGCTGAGCTATGTTATGAGTTTCATTGGTTCAAATAAGAGTCTTCAACAGACTATCGTAGGCGTCTGTGGAAATGTGATATTAGGGTTTAATTAATAAGGTTTTAAAAACATAAAATTAGTCGACCGGTTAGAAGTTTTTTCTGTTGAACTGTTTCGGGTGGTATAAAAGGGACCATTTTAGACAAAAAAAATTCTACACGGTCATCGATTTTTCTTGGGAAATGCGAAGTAAATGTCCGTGTTTTGAAATGGCAGCAGTGCGTGACCTGATGTTGGTGGCATCCATGCACAGCGGGAGTTTGCTGGCTGCTGTGGGTCTATCTTTGAGGAATGACGCCTCCTTGTGATTACCTGAACTGCGCTATTTTTCTACCTTTATACACATGAATCGGATGGCACGTGCGCCAACTTCAATGAATTAAAAACGGGGTGGTTATTATAAGGAAAATTGGTACTCAAAACTAACAACAGATACACCCAGAGATACACCAACTTTGCACTATTGTCTTTCCCCGTACTATTCAAAACTTCACGGCGAAGACGGCCCGCTTCGTATCTGAGGGGCCGCAATGGTTTCTTTTCAGCTATACGAGAAATAATAAACATGAAAAACATAAAAAAAATAAAAAAAATAAAAAAAATAAAAAGTTATATATTTTTTTTAAATAATTTTTGAAAATAGGCCTATATCCGGACCTTATTGCGTGCCGAATTAAAGCGAAAGCCAGGCAGGGCCCAGGATAATCTAATCAATGCTTTAGCACATTATAAAATACATCTTGTTTAAAATGTGAATGCATTTAGTAAGAAAAATACACTTATGCTTATTGAAAAAACAAAGTAAAAAGCTTGTGAAAAATATTAAATCATGGATGGTAATATATACATAGTGTGTCTTGAAAGAATAGCCAAGGAATGAAACAACCAAACATTTTCAGTACCGGTTCAAGAATTCGTCCCATTTTTAAGCGATCATAGTGTTATATGGCCTCCATTTATCTGATTTAAACTTTAAAATATTATTTTCTCAATTTATTTGACGAAAAGAATTTCTCACGGGGAAAAGCACTTTGTTTACTATAAAAGAAAGAAAAGAAAAGGGGATTCCCTAGAGTTGTTTATGCTAGTGCACCTGTTTAGATTGCACAATAGGGAAAGTGGGGGAATTCCCCAAGAATCTAAATTAGGAAAAACTGAAGTCAACTTGCTTTATGCTTTTGAGTCAGAACATTGTAAGATAGGGAATTCCCCCCACAAAGTTATATATAGAAGTAGTGATGTCATTCGGGTGATGAATTTCGATTGGTCAGCTAGGTGTAAGAGTATGTTTATGCATGAGAATGATGTTGTAATGCTTATGTTAGAAAAGGGGATCTAGCTGTGTGAAGTTAAATAGAACTTGTGACTGAAGGACTGCGGCGAGCAGTTGTAAAACTCAAAGAGCTAAACTAGAGGTCTGGAGCTATACAGTATAATTATAGCTAGTTTTACTCTAACAATAATGGTTAGATTTGAGTTCTACATTAGTGCCAGGATTGTAATCTTTGGATGCCGCCGAGCTTGATAGCTAAAGTGTCTGCTGCCGTCTTTAAGCCAAGAGTTTAGTTTTCGGAATCAAAAAGGGATTTCAATTTGTTGTCCTATATGAGGACATAGCGGACAGACTGATGGTGTTATTAAACCGGAATTTTGGTTACTGTGGAAACATTATAGCGTCGGCGAGGGAAAGCCCCGTCGTCTAGAACTGCTGGACAAAATTACCTCAGGACTGAGAAGAGTCCATGGAATATGTCAAGAGGGAGGGAGTTTATGCGAACTTTTGCGCTGTCATTTTGGAGTCTTCGCTGTGCGGACATATCATCGTTGAACGCAACGCTACATGTGGGCATCAGTGGACCATTCTCTGTTACAAATTAAGTATAAAATATAATTGTGTGTAATTGTGTAATTTGATCTATGTCAGGTTTGTTTGGCACATACCAAATTCTTGAACTAACAATCAAATCATTAAAATGTTGTATATATTAAAAATTCAGATAACTTGTGCACAAAGGTCGTTTATTTGTGTTTGAAAGGTATTTCTGACCTTTGACGTCTCGAGACGTCCATAACAGGAATTGGGGGCTCGTCTTGGGAATTGAATTGAGATAAAGGTGAGCTTATTGTTCAACATTTACACACCAAAAGTGTTATACTAGTGTTAACATTGTGCAATTTAGCATAGCAAAATTTTGTGGTGTATTACATGTACTACTTTGTAGTTTGGTTCAAGTCAAGATTATATTTTGGTCGGTACAGCCACAATGGATTTGATCCAGAAGTGTTCATAGGGCAAAATAACTTGGAGAAGTTTGATGAGCTGAGGAAGCTGGTTATTGAAACTAGCAAGCATTAGGACTTGAGGCAAAACATGCATGAGAAGAGGAAAACAGAGATTCATCAAAAAATAATTGATTGAAAAATTTGTCCAGGAGAAGTTTGGGAAGTTCATATTTGGAAAGGATAGAAGAGGTTCTGGAACAGGCCAAGTGTGGTGATGCCGTAAAATTGAAAGAGCTGAAATTCAAAAGGAATTAAGATTGAAAAAACTTGGGGACATGCAACAAAAGGAAATGGACATGCGCACAAAAAGAGAAGGAAATTGAATTAGAAAAAGAAAAAGCTTCAAATGCAAATGCAAAAGAACTTGCAACAAAAAAAGAGATGGAATGCAAAGCAAATGGATATGAAAAAGAAGAGCTTGATTGAAGCTCAGTTAGAGTTTAGGAAAAAATGAAACAACCGGCTAGCTCATCAGACTACTTCCAAGCCCTCTGGTTTTGATGCGGCGAAAAATATTCGCCTGGTTCCAAAATTCAAAACAAGGTAGACAAATTCTTCTTGAAACTTTGAGAAAAAATTGCCAATAGCTTGAAATGGCCACAGGAGTCTTGGGGCCCTGGTTGCTACAGTCCGTGTTCATTGGTTATAAAGCCGAGAAATATATTCGGCCCTGTCATTAGACAGAGGTAGTGATGAGGTTAAGCAGGCAGTGCTCAAAGCATATGAATTGGTGCCAGGAGGCATATAGACAAAAACTTCGTTTGTCAGAAAAAGGGATATGACAGACCCTGTTGAATTGCCCGTTGTTAAGTTTTAAAGGAACAAATGTTTGACGGGCTTCTCTCGAAAGAAGTTGGCAAAATTTTGGTCAAACTTAGGGAGTTTGATGTTATGTTAGAGTTCAAACAGTGTCTACTCCAGATACAACAACATCTGGAATGAAAACAAAATTGACAGTGTGCGTGAAAGCAGCCATGTAAAGGCCGATGGATTATGCATTGAACACCAAAAATTAAGTCATAATGTAGGCTAGCCAAGGACTAGGTACTAGGTACAACAATAAGTAGGGTTAACAAAGAATCTCATGGTGGTAGCACTAGGGAGGGGAAAACCAGTCAGGAGTCAGGGGTCCCATGAAAAGGGAGTAAAGAAATAAGGTCGCTAATCAAAGCATGGGATGGACCCAAACACGTTCAACATGCCAATCACTGTAAAAAGCTCTTAGGACATACAAAGTCAAGGTGTTGGGAAGATACATGGCTCTCCACCCAAAATGGAGAAAGCCAAAAGTAAGTCAAAACCAATAGGTTGTGCAGTAACTTTGAGGTCAAAAGTTCATTTCTTCTGCTTAAAAACAAAGAATCCCACAAAAGGAATTGACACAGAAAAAGTAAGGGAGAATTAGCCTTTGTTTTGGAAGGATTTGTGTCAATTTCAGGGTGATTAGTTTAGATCCAAAACCCATTAGATCCATGCGGGCACGTGCTGCGCTGCCCCCAGTCCATGATATTGGAAGAATGCACTTACCATTTGATATTGCGAGTTCCACAGGAACAGTGCATTGATTAAGGGATAGGTATGGATTGTATTAGGTCCCCTCTTTCAGAAAAATGAATCATTTGAAATCAGACTGGTTTCTGGAACTGTCACGATTGGTGTAGACAAGAAACTCCCGTAAAAGGGTATCCCATGTTGTTATGGAATGATTTGGCAGGGGGAAGGAGGAAGGTACTCCCAGATCCCACAGTTTTCCAGGTGCCCTGTACAGTGGATGAGGTTGATGAGGAATAGATATTTTTCCAGCATGTGCAGTAACTAGGTCATGACACAGAAAAGCCTCACAGGAAACAGTGAGCAGGTAGTAATGAGTCAAAATAATCATTCACATAGGAAGCGGAGTAGAGGAGGAATTGGTCCCAAATTTAGAGGATACTTTTCTCTCAAAGTTAGAGGCATTTGGAGGTCATCTGCACCTGTTCAGGGGAGACTAAATTCCCTATTAGTGAAAATCCAGCCCATGAGCACAAAGAAAGTGCAAGATGGTTAAACAATGAAAATCCAGCCGGGAGCATGGTAGAGTTAGGGACGGTAAAGGAGACCCATAAGCCATGAACAAGCTGGTAATGAGAAGCAACAGTGAACAAAGCACTTAGGAATTAGGTGAGAGGGCAGTGACGCAACAGGAAGCGAGAAAATTCTGTATGTTTTCTACAAACAAAATGTTGTCCTCATGAGAAAATGGCGGCCACCTGATGCACTGGTAGATGAAGAATGGAGGTTGTGCATCAAATTGTAGTGCCCAAGGTATACCATAGGGAAGTGCTAGGCATAGCCCATGCTAGTCCCATGGGAGGACACTTAGGTGTGAGAAAAACACATGACAGAATAGGAGTCATTTTTGGTGGCCTACAATCAGAAAAGATGTGTCTGAGTAAGACTTGTCACACATTGTCAAATGGTGGGCAAGCCCAATCGGAAAATGTACGGTCCCGTGCAACCAATACCAGCATTGATGAGCCATGTAGTAGGGAGTTAATAGAATTGGTAGGACCCACTTCCAAAGACCAAAGTCAGGAAATCAGTATTTACTTACCATCATGTGCGCTTCCACACAATTCCCTGAGGCTATACCGTGAGAAATATTAAGGGCACAGAATATATATAGTGAAAAAAGTTTTTCACCCTGTAGGCTTTCCCAAAATCAATTCAGTCTGATCAAGGATCATATTTCATGTAGGTTTGTTTATTCCAACAAGTCATCGACCAGTTGGGAATTTCCCAGTGCAGTTCTTTCAACATACCAACCAGAATCCCAGGCTGGACTAGAAAGGTACCACCAAACATTGAAAACGATGATCAAAACCTATTGTTTTGGAATTTGGAGGGATTGGGATGAGAGTTCATTCTCCTGTTATTGCTACCAGGGAGGCTGTACAAGAGTCCTTAGGGTTTAGTATTTGACGTTGGTGTTTGGTCACAAGTTAGGGGACCATTGAAAACTAGAAAGAAAAGTGGTCTCGTGTGAAATCTGAGTGACTTTGTTAGACTATGTGTTCCAATTCAGACCAGGCTCCAAAGAGCCACAGAAATGCCAAACAAAATCTCAATCAGGCCAGGCCAAATGCAACATGGTATGACAAGATGCCAGGAGGAACCGAGTATTCAAAAAAAAACCAGGTGACAAAGTGTGCACTTTTTCCAATACAAGGGCATCCTTTGCAAGCCGGGTGTTCTGGACCATATGAGATTGGAACAAATGTGGGAGACCTTGACTATGTGATCAAACACCAAGGTTAGACGTAAAAGTCGACAATTATGCCACATAAATATGCTCAAAGCGTATAATGAAAGAGATGAGACATAAAGCTGCATGTGTTAGTCATCTAGAGTAGTAATGAGTGTACAAATGATGACATCACAGAGTCAGAAACCGAACTAAACTGCACTGTAAACAAGAAAATGATTATGGTGTTCAAATTGCAGAATTCTGACATAATTGCCAATTTAGACAAGAAACTAGGTAACCTCCCGCAAGGTCAACAAGGTTGAATTGAGAGAGTTATTCATGAGTGGGAAAAATATTTCCTGAATTGTACCCAGTGAGACACATGTATAACAATGCCATTGGCGTAGGTGACTCCGATCCTATAAAGCACACATCCGGAAGGGAATCCAATCACAGTTGCAACATAATGGGAATGAGGTGAAAACATGTTCGACAATGGAATAGTAGAGCAAAAGCAATAGTGAATGGAGCTCCCATGTATTCTGGTTCCCAAACCTGATGGTTCATTTCGATTTGTCACAGATTTTCGAAAAAAGTCAACCCCTTGTTCCAAAACCCGGACTCAATCCGATCCCATGGATGTATGATTGCATAGAAGAGTTGGAAATGACAATTTGTTAGCAAATTTGATTGTTGAAGGGGTGGTATGGCACGTTCCCCTCACGGACAGTGCCAAAGAAATTCGCCTTTTGTACGCCCGATACCAATACAAAAGAAGGATTTGGTCTCAAAAATTCTGCCGCAACATTGCAAGAGATTAGTGAACAGTGTAGTTGCAGACATAGAAAAAATTGTGAAATGAAGACTATGTCGATGATCTCCTTGTGTACAGCTAGAACATGGGAAGAAACCACATGGGGACAGCTCCATCAATTGTTTGAGAATTATCTCAAGCAGGTTTTTGACCGTTGGAATCTGGTGTGAAAAAGTGAATATGGTGAAAAGTGAATTTTGCTTGCAAATGTCCATACTTAGGGCATGTTGTAGGATAAGGGCAAATTAGGCCAAATCATGCCAAAAAGGAGAAGCAATTGGAGAATTTCCCCCACACCACAAAGCAAAAAAAAGAGGATCTCAGAATCTTAGGTATGGTCGGGTATTACAGAAACTTGTCCAAATTTCTCTGAAATAGCGTGGGTCCGCCGACCAACCTTCTGAAGAAAAAACGCAAAAATTTGTGTGGTCCAGAGGCAATGCCAAAAAGCGTTGGAGGAAAATCAAGTCAATCTTGATATGAAATGCGCCAGTTTTGATGCCGCCAAACTTTCAGAAACAATTCAAGTTGGCAGTTGATGCCAGTGATGTAGGCTGTGGTTGAGTTCTCATGCAAACAGATGAAAATGATGTAGATCATCCTGTATGTTATTTCTCAGAGAAGGTTGACAAACATCAGAAAAACTACTCAACAATTGAGAAAGAATGTCTTGCATTGCTATTGTCATTGCAAAATTTTGAAGTGTACTTGAGTACAACAGTGCACCCAGTTCTAGTGTATACGGATCACAATCCGTTGACTTTCATCCACAAGATGAAAAACAGAAATCAGAGACTTGTCAGGTGGAGTTTAACTCAAAAAGAATACAATCTGGACATAAGACATATCAAAGGAAAAGAAAATGTCTTGGCAGATGCCTTGTCCAGAGCTGCCTAAATTTTGTTCAGAAATTTAGTATTACAATTTTATGTAATATAAACTGAAGGCAGCAATGCAAGAACATTATAATAAAAAGTGTAAAATTTACACTGTGTAAACTGTATGTAAAATTAACCACAAAATGGTTAAAGGTATAAAGCCAAATTTTGGAAAATGTTAATTTCATTCAAATTTTCTTTTTAAGCGGGAGGATGTTATATGGCCTCCATTTTTTCTTATTAAACTTTTAAAAATATTATTTTCTCAATTTTATTTGAGAAACGATTTCTCACGGGAAAAGCACTTTGTTTACTATAAAAGAGAGAGAAAAAGGGATTCCCTAGAGTTGTTTATGCTAAGTGCACCTGTTTAGATTGCACAATAAGGGAAGTGGGGAATTCCCCAAGAATGCTAAGTTAAATAGAACTTGTGACTGAAGGACTGAGGCCAGTAGATGAAACAAGAGCTAAACTAGAGCTCTGGAGCTATACAGTATAATTATAGCTAGTTTTACTCTACAATAATGGTAGATTTGAGTTCTGCATCTAGTGCCAGGATTTAATATTTTGGATGCCGCCGGAACTTGATAGCTAAATTGTCTGCTGTCGTCTTTTAAGCCAAAGAGCTTCAGTTTTCGGAATCGAAAAGGGATTCCAATTTGTGGTCCTATATGAGGACATAGCGACAGACTGATGGTGGTATATTACCTGGATTTTATTATTGTGGAACATTAGCGTCGTCGAGGGAAAGCCCCGTCGTCTAGAACTGCTGGACAAAATTACCTTCAGGACTGAGAAGATTCCCATGGAATATATTACCTGAGGAGTTTTTATGCATGAACTTATGCGCTGTCATTTTGGAGTCTTCGCTGTGAGGACATATCATCGTTGAACTGCAACGCTACATGTGGACATCAGTGGACATTCTTGTTTACAAATTAAGTATAAACTAATTGTGTGTAATTGTGTAATTTTGATCTATGTAAGGTTGTTTGGACATACCAAATTCTTGAACTAAACCAATCAAAGACCATTAAAACTGTTTTATTATATAAAATTCAGATCACTTGTGCACAAGGCTCGTTTATTTGTGTTTGAAAGGTATTTCTGACCTTTGACGTCTACGAGACGTCATAACAATAGTGATTTTAAACTGGACACACTATATAATCCGATTTACTCACCAGGAGTACCATAGATATACCACAGACACCTGTTTTTATCTATTGACTTCTCAAGTCATACAACGTCACCAATGCCGAGCAAAGTCACCAATGCCGAACATGGCGACCTCCATAGACAACATGTGTTAGTTAATTATGCTAATAAGGCAATCTTATTGCAGTAGATATTCTTTCTTTCAGACCGAAAATACATCTTTTAAAACATACTTAAATTAAAAATGAGCCTGTTAGTACACTTTAAACAGAAACATCTCTATTCTTCCAATGGCCTAGCTATCTTTTGCGAGCAAATGAAGAAATTTTCATATGAAAATGTGCCAGTGCCTTGGGTTTATCCGTGATAAGGGTAGTTTGGTTGAAGGGAGGATATCCGCGTTTAGGGTCAGATCTGAAAGGTCCTGCTTGAGGATGACTACATGGGAATGTATGCAAGTGGCCCCCCGGGCACCAAAAATGTCAAATGAAATTAAACCAATACAGAGTGCAAACCACAAACTAATTTGGGTGGTTTGATGTGGATCGGTCATCGGTCATCGTGTTCCCATGACCCAGAAATCACTCTTCCAGTGGAGTTGATTCTTCAACTCCAACGGTTTTGGAATAAGAAAATATTCCTTAACAACATATAAAAAATTCAGAATTTTTGGTCAAGATTTCGCTTTTACGTGTTAAACCAATGGCGACGTGTGAAATTGGGATTTCTTGGCCGCCCTCCCCTGCTACTATTCTCATTCACCCAAGAAAAAACAGTTATCTAATGTTATGTAACACTGGTCCCATACTTGCCAAACAGATGTTTTAGACAATGAAGGAAATAGCAATGAAGCTCTCTTATATCAGTCAATCAGGTGGTGGTCACGCCAACATACGTTATTTTCTTGTACACGAGAAGACAATAAAATCGCTGTGACCTCAATAGCTGGTAAAACACTCTGGGGGAATATGTCCTGATTTGAGGTACAAAATACCTGAATTCATTATAAAATCATGTATTATTGTTGCGAAATGTCAACTACATATCTAAGTTGGTCTAATATGACGTGGGGGTTAAAGCGATTTATTGGTATAAATCTATCGGCACATATATATAATGAAATATCCCTAAATAAAACGTACCAGATGGTTTTCATGGCCATTGGAGTATTCCTTGCGAAAAATCCAGATTTATTCCGACCAATATACACAACTGTACAACGATCATGGAAGCTACCATGTTTATTCCCTGTGGCATATTTACAACTTCGCATGCAATACCGAAACAGAAGCCAGCGAAAATATATCCCATACGCGCATATACACTGTTAAAAAAATGTCCGTAAATTTACGGAAATTTCTGGCAGCAGTATTTCCAGTCATTTTTGGGGTAAATTTACAGAAATATCTGTCAATTAACGGAACTTTGACAGTAATTTTACAGAAATTTGTCTCATATTATGGAAAAAAATATGTATTTTAACAGAATTTTTCCGTAATTTAAAATTACGGAACCAAAAAAAAAGTCCGGAAATATTGCTGCCAGAAATTTTTGAAATATTTCCGTAAATTAACATTTTTAGCTATTTTTTATGTTTTTTGTTTTTTATTTTTATTGTTTTCTAAAACAGATTTTTCCGTAAATTTACGGAAAATCTGTTTTCTTAATTTACGGAAATTTTTAACAGTGTATCACGTGCAAGTTTGCCACAAGCCTCATCCTTTTGAACTTCGTTGAGCACACAAAGGATAGGAGCGAAGTTCGTTTAGAATTTTTTATTGCAAAAAAACCTCAGTGATATGAGAAAAATGTTAAGAGGGGTGTTTTAGATATCATTTTGTGATTAACAAAGGTTTTAGTTGACCTAAACACTAACAATCCATGAAAAGGTGGACATTTGAAAAGGGGCACTGTAACCACTGATCTCTATACATGGATTGGCTACACAACAGTAATTGTATATTAGATGAATGGAGCAACGGGCGGGCATCTTGGTCTACCGAACACAATACCATTCCAGAGACACGTGTTTAACAGAAGTTGTATCCCGGGTGCATGTTTTAGAGACATGCCATCCCATACACGCAAATACAATGAGATCACTGATTGGCTTGATTCTGTAGTCTGTTATGTCGCTTATCCACATTTCAATGGGAACAATTTTGTATATATGACCGGCTCTTAACCACCTGCTTGGGCTCTTTTGGATGACCAATATGGCCATCAGTGCTTCAATTACGAAGCCCAGGTTTCCAATCCATTGTATAGAGATCAGTGTTCGAAACCCACTAATGCGCGGTTCAGCAATCTACGTACTTTTCAATGTACCGAGTAGCGCTTCTTTGTATGATGTAGAGTTTCCTAATTTTATTTTAAAAACTATATTTCTCAAGAATCCCAGGCTCATTTTATAAAATTAGGCACAAATGTATGCCATTTTTGATAAATTTATATATTATAAAGGAAAACGTTAAATTAAAGCTGTGTTTTTAATTCCAATGTTAAAAGTAAACGCGATAGTCTTTCATACAGGCCAGAACTTGACTAACCACCGATCATCTTTCAATTAGTGTGAAAGACTAAACATGGCTTGTGGCAAAACGATAGCGTAAATAATAAACGTGGCGGCTTCTACTGCTTCGAAAGTTAAGCGTGAAAATGATGTTTTCTTCGCAAGCAATACTCCAATGACCATGCAAACCATCTGGTACGTCATATTTAGGGATATTTCATGATATATGTAATGTGCCGACAGATTTATAACAATAAATTCCTTTAAAAACAATGAATTAAAAGCGACGAATTTTAAGTTTTGAAAAACCGTGGTCTCTGAAGTTATAGAAATCCCATCAAATTTTAAAGCATCCCAAATCATTAATTGAATTGTGTGCTATAAAACAGTCTGTGCACGTGGCATCACGGAATTTAATTCTCATATGCTATATAACATATGGGCCCGATTTTCATACATTTGAACTGCAGACGTGTGCAGGGAATGTGGACAATGGCAAAGGTCGTTTGCCTATTGTATTTGTGAAAGCCCATGTAAAATCCCCTGTCCAACAATTTTTAGTGTGAACACTTGGGTGACCTGCCGGCTTACTGATATAATGCCAACCTGTTTACAAGATAAATGCCAAACTCTGGAATTACAAGAAGTGTGTGGTCTCTTCTGTAATAAACATGTTCACGGCAAATAGGTTGCTGTTCATTATTCCGGTTCATCCTTCATGTAAGGCTGCACGGAATTAGCCTAGCATGAAATCTTCTTTAAAAGGATCAAAGGATTATAAGGATTGTACAGCTTTATTCCGTAAACGAGTCTTTACTCTAGTCTAACTCATGAATATTTTACACCAAGGACACACCATTATTCCGAAGGTTTGTTTATCTGTTAATTCGAACACGAGAATTCCCTATACTATACGTAGGCGTTATTCCGAAGGTTCGTTAATCCGAACATTTATTCCGGACGTTCGTTTATCCGAGGGTGTGTTATTCCGAATGTTTGTCTATCCGAAAGTTCGTTGATCCGAAAATGAAATAAGGTTCCTTGATCCGAAAATGAAATAAGGTTCGTTGACTTGTAACCCTAAACCCTAACCCTACACCTAACCCTAAACCCTAACTCCTAATCCTAAACCCCAACCCTGAACTCATTTTCGGATAAACAAAACGTATTTGGGTCATTCCATGCCAAAACACCAAGGTGTGGAACCCACGCTCTCAGATTTTGTTGAAATTGCAGTCAAAGGTACATTTTATGGGGCTACAGAGTAGGTCAAAAGGAAAAATTCAAATTCCATTCCGTTTTGAAGTTATGGGCTCTCAAAGTTTTACGACTCTGACTTACTCTAGTAGCTCATGGTGGTTTTGTATGCATTATATGTCCAGAGCTAAACATCATAGTAAACAGTATTATTTACAGGTGACTATGAGTCATCATCCGTCTGAAGATCGGATGCCCTGTGATCGTAAGTGAGGGTATGCCGTGAAACTCAGAGTAACGGTTGCCTTTCCAGAGGTCTATGCTTTGTAATTTCAAATCAGCATTTTAATGTTACTCCTTTCATTTTCATTGGGAGGGGTTAAAATGGCCCCATCGTAAAGTGAAAATATGTTTTACTCCATTTTTATAGGGAACTAATAGCAGAGCTAAATGCTCTGAAAGGTCTTTAAATGATCTAAAACCACTAACTGCATGCTTGTGACCCGAACAGGAAAAATATCAACCTTTTCCATGCCCCCAAAATGCCTGCCTCTCTGGGTGCTCTTTCGCTTGCTTCCTCCTGCTTGCTTCTCCTGCTCCCCCCCCCCCGTGGTCCCGCTGAAAAAAGTCGCTCTGAACTGAAAACTAGACGACAAGCCCTGTATAAGGTATAGAACTTTATTGCATCCTAAAGGGAGCACTCTACATTACAAACTTTTCAATAATTCTGATTCTTCACAACTGAAGTAAATACAATAAAGATGATAATCCATTTAGTACGGTATCTCTAACCGTACCATGGCGGCCCGTATAACCCAGTGGCGTTGCCAAGACTGACCTCGGGGGAGGGGGGGGGCAAGAAATCAGAATTTTCCAATTCTTGTACTAAGCATGAAGGCATGATTAATGACCGAGGGGTGGGGCCCTAGGGGCGGAGCTCCCGTAAGGTCCTGGGTTTTGGGTGCTTGATTTAGAAGCTAAAAAATTCAATGTTTCAGGAGCACAAATTTCCCCGTTTCCTTCTTTTCCGTCTTCCCCCTTCCTCCTTTCTCTTCCACCTTTCTCTTCTCTCCTTTCTCTTCCCACCTTTCTCTTCTCGCCTTTGCCCCTCTCTCTTCCCTCCGCTCTTTCCCCTTCATTTCTTCCCTCTTTTTATCTTTCTCTTTTCTCTTCCTGTTTCCTTCGTCATTTTGGGGCTCCCTTTCTCGATTATTGTTTGTGGCAGCTTGCCACCCTTCCCCCCTCAATTGGCGTAGCCAATGTAGTGCGAAATAAAAAATTGGTAATTTTAGCGAACTTTTACATTTGAGCCACAAAAAGGGTTCATGAAAATTTTTAGCCTGCATCCATGAGAAACCGCATGTAGTGTAGTGGCATGTTAGATTAATGAAAACTTAAAATACACGGTAGAAGTCGCTATTCCAACCATGCGGCAATGCGTCCTAAGTTCAGGTATTTTTTTATTCTTTTTTTTATGCATTTACACGGGGGGGGGGGATCTTCCATTTTTGCCGTTTCATGGTCACAAGCATGCATTTAGTGCTTTTAGATCATTTAAGACCCCTTCAGCCCGCATTTTAACTTTGCTGCTGAAAGGGACTTAACTTAACATTAAGTCCCTATAAATGGAAAACAAGGTATATTTTTCCACTTTAACAAGGGCCATTTTGCCCGCCCCCCCCCCAGAACACGAAAGGATACATTAAATGCTGATTATATTCCAGTTGAAATTCAAATGGTCAATAACTTGTGCAATACAAACGCCATAAACTGATTGAGTTGTGGGGCAAATACACACTGGGTTAAACAAAAAACACATCACTACACCCATGCACTTTTTTCAAACCAATCACTCACCTAATTTACCACCACCCATTTTGCTCAAAGTCACAACCTTTTGACGGCTCCATTTGAGAACGAAAGTGAATATGAATTTTCTTCTTTTTGTGACCTACCTTAGCTACCCTGAAATTATCCCCGCGGAGAGTTAGAGCAAAATCCCAGGTGTATGGTGAACTCACGTCCTGTTTCGGCTGAAAAACCTTATGAATTCATTCAAAATTGTATAGTGCGCAATATGTGAAATCAGTTTTTTGACAATTCTCTAAAAACCTGTGACTTTTGCATATAAATATATTACTGACCCCCCAAAATGTGCCCATTCCGCACATTTTGAGTGGTCCTTCAACCATCCTAGGTCCAACGCTTCTGTAGATACAGCCAGTAGTACTTGGCTCAAAAGGGGCGTGACCCCCCAAAAAGGGGCGTGGCCATTTCAGCATTTTCGGCGTCATTGGGAATTATGTTACCAACCAAATATTGTTCCTGGACCTTCAATCAGTGGATTCCTGAAGAGTTTAGCTCTGGACATATAATGCATACAAAACCACCATGAGCTACTAGAGTAACTATAAAATTGCGATTCAGTATTAAAAAAAACTTTATTAATGCTATTTATATAATCATTAGTTGCCACTTGTTGCATCAATAACAAAGCAAGTAGAATTTCTTTGCATCCCCCTAGTAAAAAAAGGCCCTCAAATAGTTGCCATGGTGCAAAATGGACTAAAATGGAACCACACATAGAGGGCGCTTATTTTGACGCGTACACCTGATATGAAGTTCTAGCATTGAAAAAATATTAGCATACACTATAACAATCACTGTGATAGAAGTTTTGTTTTGTATTTTTGGATGTCTTCAGTGAAAAAATTTGGATTACATATCAAGCAAAATTAAGCTCAATTTGGTTTAAAAATTGCTGAATTCAGAAACCTTTCACTATAAAATTGCAAAAAGTATTTTGGGATTTTTTTTTCATCACTACAGACCACTTTAGATGTGATCAGTATCATCCAAAACATGTCCCAAACAATTCCTACATGACATGTTATGTGACCCAGTTCAAAATTTTCCTAGTACTTAGTCAAATTTTGCACTTTTTCTGGTAAAGGTTTCTGAATTCTGCAACTTTTAAACCAAAATGGGCCAAACTTTGCGTCATCTGTTTTTCACTGAAGACATCAAAAATACAAAACAAAACTTATATCACAATGATTGTTATAGTGTATGCTAATATTTTTTCAATGCTAGAACTTCATATCAGGTGTACGCGTCAAAATAAGCGCCCTCTATGTTTGGTCCCATTTTAGTCCATTTCGCACCATGGCAACTATTTGAGGGCTTATTTTTACTAAGGGGATACAAAGAAATTCTACTTGCTTTGTTATTGATGCAACAAGTGGCAACTACTGATTATAAATAGCTTTAGTAAAGTTTTTTTAATACTGAATCACAATTTTATAGTCTGAGTCGTAAAACTTTGAGAGCCCACAACTTCAAAACAGAATGGAATTTTAATTTTTTCTTTTGACCTCCTCTGTAGCCCCATGAAATGTACCTTTGACTGCAATTTCAACAAAATCTGAGAGGGTGGGTTCCACACCTTGGTGTTTTGGCATGGAATGACCCATTTCTTTTCTGAGTCAAAATTGTATGAAGATTACAAAAATCATGGGTATACTTTTTAAAGTGTGTTCTTGGGTGTATTCTAGGGGAAAGGCTTATACAGGGGTTAAAATATAAAAAGATCAAAATGTGTTTTAAAGCGTATCATCTTGTTCAGCATCTTTCAAGGATTTCAAAAAGGTATAGCTTGCCTTATCTGAGGGAAACTTATTATTTAAGACATACAAGGCAAAACAGGTTCAAGGTCACATTGGGGTAAAATTTATGATTTACCAGTTTGTTTTTAAAATTGTGCCAAGTTGTTCGTCTTACTGTGCATAAGCCGAAAATTTATAGGTCGCATTGTCTGACGTTTTGGTGATAAGAATGGCAAATATGGCCGTGGTCCACAGGGTCTATGGGAGATCACTTGCTATATCCGTAAAAGTCTCACTTTGAAATGCGAAACACAGAATCTATATACATTTTCTTATATATGACCCAATGAACGATTTAAAACCAGTTTTCAACTGTCAAAAGTTAGCCTGTGGATAATGTAGTCGGTTCAAAGACCATCCTTGTCCCAGCTAGATTTTGTTGACTCATTGAACCACGTAGTTCACGGTTATGTTAACATGATATTCAGCCAATTTTGAAGTCAACAGTTAGTACTTCGGTTAGTTCAGTTATTCAGCGCACTCAAAACCAGCCTATCCCATATGATGATAAATGCACATTGTTTTTAGCAAGGACAGGTATGTATATGTCTTTTGTTGTTCCGTTGTGCGTTAAACATGTGATCTATGGTGGTTGAACAAAATGTTAACCAATGTTCAAGGTGGCTTACCCACTTTGTGTAATTCCAGAACATTTATGTTAACCTATTGTTGATGAGTAGGATATAACAATTATCCTTCACTAGGAAAGCGAAGGGCGCATTTCGAACATAACACCTAAAGATAATAAGTGTATCTATCGCTTCACTACCAACCCTGACTTGATAGCTTAGCTGGCAAGAGCGTCGTGCTAGTAATACGAATGTCGCCTGTTCGAATCCGGCCAAGTACACGTGTTTTTTTTCAACGCTAACGTGCTCTGGCCATCTCCAGGGAAAGATTAATAAATACACTTTGTGTAATAGTATGTTGGATGGAAATATTTGACAAATTGCAGGTATTAAACTCGCGACCTTCTCGCATTCACACGGCGATTTTGAATTCACCGTCTAAGTTCGTTTGTTGTCCTAGGGACATCACTCCAATGTCATAGGTCTTAACACTTAACTGCATAAGGGGGGCTCCTAGGGGTCCATTTTTGTTTTTCGGCCGGAGTTTTTTAACGCTGCTATATATTTGGTTTATATTTTTGTATTTGTCTAACTTTTAGTTGCGCTTGCATTGTTGCAAAAAAAATCAAATCCATCGCGTCGTTTTTGTGTTAATTAGCATGGGTCCCTAGGAGCCCCCCCCCCCCATGCCCATGACAAAAATTAAAAATCTTAATAGAGTTGCTGTGATTCTGATTTTCATAATGCATACACCTAGTGACATAACGTAAATAATTAATCAAAACATTCTTGGAAAGTATAGTAGGCCATTGGTGTCATAATATTTTATATACATCATATAGCGGTTTACTGTAGGAACCTATGGTAAATTATACAAGTAAACCTAAAAAATATA
>JAMKCH010030869.1:0-27972 GCA_023653785.1 Ophioderma brevispina | reverse complement strand
CTACCCCCAAACAGCAAATGGCTCATATATAGGCCTACAATGCCCCCCAATGCACAATCACAAGTGTATTCAAACAAATGGGGTTATTGTGACCGGTCCCTCAACTGTATTTGAGCTGTTTGTTCTTCGACGATTGAGTCCTAATTGAAAAGTCTAATGACCTTCAAATTTCGGCATGAATGTTGACCACACCCACCAAGTTTAATCATCCTACCACAATTGATAAGGGCGATATCAATTAATTCCCATTTGACCTTGAATGACCCTGCATGACTTGAAAGGACCGTCCAAAATTCTTGTTTGACACTGAATGGGACCACACCACCAAGTTTCATCATCCTGCCACAATTGCCAAGGGTTATAGACGAATCAGACGGGGAAGCCTAGAAAAGGAACCCTCTACCTCGCCGCCATTACTGGGGGGCATCTTGGGCACCAAACACACAGTACACTCACGCCGCATATTGCTTACGAACGAAATAATAAGCTTAACGAACGAAATAGAATTTACAACCTACCTTTTTCGCAATTGTTAACAAATTTCACGTTTTTCCATGGATATGGAAGGAAAGATGTCAGGGCCGGCCTAAACTGGAAGTCAGGGCAATGTCTTATGTTGTTGTAAAAATTGAAGGTTATCTCGCCCCCTTTGCGTGACTAAGAAATGAACTCTTAGTTACGTGTTAAAAAATTGGTAATAACAGCGCGTGAGAAAAATCATTTTTCGTAAAATTCAAACATCCAGACAAAATAAAGTAACAAGAATGTTGATATGTTCCGTGTACTGAAAAATTGAATATTCCCAAAGACCGATCGTATTGCTGAAAAACGCGAGATCTTCCGATGTGGGTGTTGATGTTTTAGAAAGGAAGTTTCCGTGCCCATGTGATCGATTTCGGAGATGTGAACAAAATAAGTCGGGTTTGTGCATGGAATTGTGCTACGGCTGGACTATCAGTACACGTGAGAATGACCGGCGAGTTACAGTGTGGTATTTAGATGAAATGGATACGATGAGTGTTTTGGTTTTTAATGTAATGTAGTGATGTACGGGTCAGTGAATGTGGAAACTAAAATTTAACCTGTTTTAAAAGAGAATTTTGGAAAAACAACAATAGTATTAAAGCAAATAAATGAAACTAATGAAAAGAATAAAAAATACATTAGAGACTTGGCAGATTCGGTGGTTTTGCCATTTGGGAAACCGATGATCTGGTACGGATGCAGACATTCACATTTTTCATGTGTATGGACGCTTGGCGAGTGAATTCACATGCAGTTCGTTTCCATTTTTGTAACTTTATCCATTTGTGCAGCCAGAAATTTACATTTTTTTCATGAGCCGCCAAGGATGATATACAAAGGATAACAGTGAAATAGTGTTGATTTTTGCCGTCAAACTGATCAAAATTATCGCTTCTTGGTAACACGTACAACGTAAATGCGGTGTATAACGAGATATGCAAAAGAGCCCCCAGTCATGGCGGGTGGGAGTGCGCCGCCCCGGCGTAGGGGCAATCATAGTCGCGTCGGGATTGTGTATAGCCAATTTAATCCATTTTTGACGGCATTTGCCTTTGGACCCATGCCACATGCCCACCTCCAAACTCATCAACCGCCTACTTGGGTGACTTCTATGGTGCAAAGATGGGGGCTATAGATGGACAGTAAATGTCAAATATAGGCTGTTACATTCCAAGAGGCCCCCACAGAACTTTACTTTTGATGTTCTATGGAAGACAAGAGGAAGTTATCTGTTTTGGCAGGCTTGCTGAAATGACAGGATTCTTTGTCCTGGGGTCAGCGATAGGAATCTTAGATAATATCAATATGACAATTTCAACCTGAGGCAGCAAAAGTTGTCAACAATTTTGTCCATTAGATTGTAAGATTGTATCGTTGCTTTTGTTTTGATAATGGGGGATAAGTGGCAATTCTGTTTACTTTGGAAGCAGAAAGAATGAAATATTATTCAATGGTCACAATTAAATCTGAAAAATAAACGAAAGGTATGTATCCTGGGTGAAAGAATTGGATGAAAGAAACAATAAGCCAATTACGAATAAATCCAGTAAACGCATTCAACTCTCTTTCCTGCAGAAATTACATGAAGGAGTAACCCAAAAATGAGAATAAAATATGTTAATCCAAATTGATTCATGATGGACAGGTTCAACATTTTAAATCATAAAATTCGACCGACCATCCAGAGTTTCAAAACAAAATCTGTATTTATTCTCTGCTTAAAGTGCTTCAGAGGAACAGTTCATAGCTTACAATCCCATACCTATGGCCATTTTTGTCATTTTAATTCAAAAATTTTAATACAATTAAAAGTGAACAGCATTGCCTCATCTTAAGTCAGTTGGATTTAATAGAGAGCTTTGACAAAACCCATGTACATAATGATCAAGTTTAAGTGTGTAAATTAATTGCAATGGGTATAATGACCATTACTTCAATTAAATCACACCACATGTATATACAGTTAGTGGTGCATAAATTAAGCACTCTGTTTGTAAATCAACAAACAAGTCCTGGTACTCTGGGGAAAACACCACTTTACTGAGTTATTATCACAGAAAGGACATGACTCAAGTACGGGTTTCCCAACTTTTGACATGAAGACCATTTTTTGACACCTAGCTTGGGGCAACCCCCATTACTCAAATTTAATCTATTCTCAAAAAGAAATTTGACCAGTCAGAAAAAAAATTGAAGTGTTGTGGAGAGGCACGCCAGTGACAAGCTCAGTTTCAAGCCACGTGACGGGGGCAACAAGGTCGCATATCTACCGAAACCTCGGAATCTACTGACGGTAGGGAAGTGGACAATCCTTAAAAATTATATTTCTTAATTTTAAGGATTTTAAACTAATGTGGATTGGACATTAGATTATAATCAATGTACCAATCCACGCCAGGGACAAAGAACTTCGGTTGTCGCATTACATTCCAAAAAAAAAGTTATGTAAAAATTATTTGTGACAACCACTTCGGTTTTAACAATATCAAAGGAATGCATTAAGTGATCGTGTAGTTCAGATCGTGTGTAGTTTTATATATTTTTTTTTTTTTTTTTTTTTTTTTTTTTTTTTTTTTTTTTTTTTTTTTTTTTTTTCTTTTGTTTTTTTTTTTTTTTTTTTTTTTTTTTTTTTTTTTTTTTTTTTCTTTTTTTTTTTTTTTGTTTTTTTTTTTATGCATTCACCTGGGCCCTCAACATTTACATAATACTTCAACAGTCCTTAACATGTTATTTCATTGAGATTTCTCCACAATTGGAGAATCTTTTATGAGATATGTACTGAAAATTGGTGTCTATATCTTGCTGTTTTGAAAATATAGCTAAAACGTGAAATTAAACTGAATTTTTTTGGAAAGATCAGACAACCTGAAAAAATGTTGGATCACTTTGACCGATTTCGGGGAAAAGCGACCCCCTCTCCCACCAATTCAATGGTGATCTGAGTCCATTGTTGTAAACAGATTCGCGGCCCCCCAACCTTGATTGATGGGGAGTGGGGAAGATTTTGGTAAAAGGGGAGACCTCTGCTTTCTAAAGATCTATGACTTACCCAAATTAGATCTCATTTGTGAAAATGGCAATGCGTTCCAATATATGCATCAATCCACGTTTCCAAATAATTTTTTCGATGATTGTAGCTTTATTAATATCTATGTTATATGCTGAACCTCTTTATTTTTTATAATTGAATGTTAAAATCATTAGGTTCAGATTTGGTTTTTATTGTATTAAATTATTATAAGTTGAAACCGATTTTTTGTGTTTGTCTGATTATGTACAGCGCTTATACTTTGTTGTAGACCTCTTATTAAGTCACAGGGTATTTATTATACTATCATCTTCATTATACCCACTTAAAAGTACTTCTTTAGTGATTTCATACACAGGTTTTCCATCTTGATTCCATTTCTTTCACTCAGCAACAGGAGCCTTTATAAAAAAACAAAGATGATGTCCACATATCGACCAAGTTGTCACTTTCCAATTCAGGTGTATGATAAATAATTGAGTTGTGTTTAAATTCAATACGCTTGTGGTTAGATCAGTGAATTTGCCAAGAAGATCAATTATTGAACATGCTCTAAAGAAGCTAATAAAAGTCTCTAAAAAGTACCATGATGCATTGATTTGTGGCACTTTTTTTTTACAACAAAAGTCTGTAAAAATGAGGGGGGGGGGGTTGCTTGAAAATATTTAGGAGAAGCATGGCGCTATTGTTTTTTTTTTTTAAACCAAGAATGATGGCAGGCTAATTAGAAGGCACCCCCAACTGTGGTTGCATCATCATTTGATAGACAATATTTACAATTGAGCTGTTACTCTCACAAGCTGTAAAAAAGTATAACAGCATATGATCTCATTATGTTCTATCATGTGCCATATTAGAAGTTCATAGTATCTGTTTAGTCTGTAGAGCAGAGACGTTCATGCTTTTTTGCCATCCACCCGTCCATCTGCGGTATAACATAAGCCCACACAAATCAAATTTCTGTTGTGGGGGACATGTGGGGGCCAAAAGGTCAGAAGTTTGGAGCAAATAATTCTTATTTTGACTCAATGTATCAAGAGAAAAAAAACAGCTGAAGCTTTGAAGCTTGATACTTTGGTGATGGAATCAATGAAAAAATCACAGACAAAAACTAAAACGAAGTATTAATACAGATTTTCTGCGACCATCCCCTACCCCTTTTAAAATTGTGCCAATTTCAAACAGAAAGTACCCTTTTTTATTTCGCAAAAGTGACTGGGAAAACACACTTTTCACATCCTGAACATGAGCAGTAAGATGAATGATGGTACCAGGAAAATCGCAAGTAAAACCGAGAAAGCGAAACAAGAGGTTTTTTCTTTGAAATGTTCAATGAAATAGGTGAAACCGTGGACTGTTTGCGGTACCCATTCTGTTGGAAATCAAAATGCTGTCACAAATTGAACAAACCCTACACACACGCAACTCGTAATCCTCTGTTACCGAGATTCACAAATCGGCCATCACATATCATATTACTCAACAGACACTCCATTGACTGGAGATCATCCAGGAGTCATTATCGGATAAGGACCCACCGAGATGGGCTCAAAAGACGGCTTCGCAGAAAGGAAAAGAAACTCAACAAGACGAGGGGCTTACTAACTTCACCATACTTATGATCACTCATCCCGCCCTACAAAGTTGGATGCTTCAAGAGCTTAGGGGGTAGACATGCTAATGAGTGCCTAGGTCCAAGTCAGTCTTAAGAAGTACCAGATGGTAGTGAAACGTCATATAAAAATTGTGAGTAAAAAACAACATCCTTTTCCTCAATTTGGAATTGATTTTTTTTCACAAGGAATCTATATGTATTTTTTTCTCCCAAACTGGAAAATTATGTAATTTGCCCACAAGCAAATATTGTTACCCCAGCTAAATTAGATCTAGTCCAATATATGAAATTGATCACAGCTTCCGACATGGTGCAATACCTCGTGCGCTTAGGAGTACCCACGCCTCAGTCATGCAACTCTTCAAGCACTACTCATTTTTTAGTTTTGAAGCATTTTAAAAATATTTGTGGCAAGTCCGCTTCTACTTGCACATTAATAATATTGGACACCTGGCAGACTATACCACACACACACAGATGATATCAGCAACTCCTCTACCAACCATGGTTTGTCAGCTCATGGCAAAAGTGCCATGCTAGTAGTAGTCATACGGAGGAGGCCAGTTCGAGTCCGCAAAGCGCAAATTTTTTTCAACCCGTATCACAGTGGCATCTCCGGGAAAAGATTACTAAATATTCAATAATAATAATTTGGATGCTTTCAGTAATACACAGAGATATCGCTCACAATGAAACTCAGGCTGTCCTCGCCGATATTTGATCTTGGCTAGGGTGATATATTTTGTTATCAACCTCCGCCATATTATATAAGCACTTCACATAACTAGGATAATTGGAAAAGCACTTGAAAATTCAGACTGGACAAAATCAAATAGTATAGCAGCATATTTTATATAACAGTACCATTTCATAATAGTTGCTTTGTCTTCAAAATTCACCCTAGTGTACTCTACTTCCCTAGACACAGCTGGCAATTTGAAAAATAGTTCGCACCTCCATGATTTTTCAAATTGATATTTTTTCATGGTTGTAAAGCTTTTATATATTTTACCCTCACTTAAATGATTAAGCTAAATCAGGTCCTTAGGGGTAAACAGAAGCTTGGCTTGCCCCCAATACATATGAATGGGTCCATAACAACCTGTCGCATATGAGAAACATTCTCACTTATACATCACACTTTCAGCTTATGCTTAATACAAAAATACACGTCGCGGTTCTCAAAACCGCTAAATCCCCCTGGCGGGAGCGGTTTTACAAATTTGTTTAAATAATAGCTGCAAAAACCCCTCCTTAAACCCAAAATCCCCCCTTAAACCCCAACAACCCCACTTAAACCTGGGCAACCCCCCTTAAACTCTTGCAAACCCACCTTAAACCACACCAAGCCCCCTTAAGCACCAGCAACCCCCCCTAAACACACCCCGGACAACTCCCTTTAAAAAAACCTACACTCCAGACCTTAAACCCCCAACAATCCCCTTAATCCCAGACAACCCCCTTAAAAACCCGGAAACGCATGTGCAAAGTCCCCGCAATGCATACGCACATTCTCGCATACACTTGCATGTGGTGCACTCGCGCATGCATACGCGTCTTATGTGCCACAAAACCCCTTAAACCCAACACCCCCCTTAACCCAAAAAATCCCCTAAAACCCAACAACCCCCCTTCCAACCTGGACACACCCCCCTTAACCAACTCGTTGCAACCCCCCTAACCACAACAAGCCCCCTTATGCCCAACAACCCCCCCCTTAAACCCGGACAATAAACCCCTGAAAACCCGGACAACCCACCTTAACCCCAACAATCCCCCTTAAACCCAACAACCCCCTTAAAGCTGACAACCCCCCTTAAACCCGGACAACCCCCCTTTAACCGGACACCCCCAGTGAACCTGACAACCCCCCTTAAACTTCGTGCAACCCCCTAAACCACAACAAGCCCCGTAGCCCAAACAACCCACCCTTAAACCTGGACACCCCCTTTAAACCCGACACCCACCTTAAACCCCAACAATCCCCTTAGTCCAGACAACCCCCTTAAACCCGGACAAACCCCCTTTAAACCATACACCCCACCCTTAACCCCAACAATCCCCCTTAAACCCAACCACCCCCGTAAAGCTGGACAACCCCCCTTAAACCCGGAAACCCCCCTTAAACCTGGACAACCCCCCTTACACCGGCGTGCAACCCCGCTAAAAATAAACCACACAAGCCCCCTTGAAGCCACCCCCCCCCTTAACCCAGACAACCCTTTAAACCACCCGGACAACCCACCTTAACCCAACAATCCACCCTTAAGTCAACAACCCCCCTTAAAACCGGACAACTCCCGTTAAATAAACCAGACAAAAAAACCCACCTTAAACACCCCAACTATCCCTTAAACCCCACAACCCCCTTAAATCTGGACAACCCCCGCTTAAACCCGGACAACCCCCCTTGACCCGGAACCCACCGTAACCTAATCAGCGCGATGAGTACCTGATTCCCCCACAATCCCCCACCCCGTCCATCAGTTGTCATCAAAATCGGGACTTATGGATCTCAGATGTTTTGTCACAATGTTTTTGGGTGAAAATACCCGCAAATTTAGCCCCATAAATAGCCAATTAAGCTTTTATTATCATATCATGCTCCACAAAAACCTAATCAGCGCCCGAGTACATGATTCCCCCCCCTCCACCAGTTTCCATTCAACCACATCAATCGGACTTATGGAATGGACTCTTCAGAAGTTTGTGTTCACAAGCTTTTTGGGTAAAAAAAAATACCCCAATTACTCATGACTTAGCAAGGAGGGACCCTACTGAGCATATGCCACGCCCATAATCGAATCAGCTGAAGGCAATGGCAGTCCGATCCCACCCACCAAGTTTACCCTCCAACCTAACCCTTATGGTCTCATTTATGAGGGGGGAAGAACGGGTAGAAAGGAGGTGGGGGGACGGGCCAAAAGCAAGGTGAGGGAGGGCGGGGGTCTTTACAAGATGTGTGGCGCCGCGGCCGACGCCGCCTGACTGTACAAATCCCCCCTTACGTTGAACTTTTCAATCCAAGGGGGATAAACGGGTGCCATTCATGAAACACCCTGGTTTTTAAACCAGGTCCTACAGTTTAGACTCCCTTGAGAATACCAACCTTATTGGTTCTTTAATCCCTCTTTCACCTCATTGTCATACATGCTATAGTCGGGGACATAATAAGCCGACCAAATGCGCGCTGGCGTAATTTGACGGTGGGCAGACCAATTCGGTCGGGAAGAATAATCTGTATATATTTTAAAGCTATTAACAACAGAAAATGTACTTCCATGACTGACTGTGTCCGTGAGAGTCGAAAACTGCACCGACTCAAATATAGGGCATATTTGACATTTTAATCAATATTTTGTTCGAGACTCATGCCCTCTATACTAACATTCAAACCAATCACAGTCTACGCTGCGCCTGATTGAAAACCTGACATCGCCACTTTGGCGCCTAATTCTGTCCTTGACTATAAATGTTAGTCTTTTATTTCGTTGTGCATTTTGGAAGTGGTTTCCATTTTTGTGTTGTTGTTGTTTGTTCAAGTTAATGTGACAAGGGAGCTGACAACTTCTGCATCCATTTTTTTCCCAGTTTAAAGAGATTTGTTTTGAGACATAGATGAATTATCCCACATTAACCTTAGTTATTTCCCCGGGTGCATCTTGTGAAGTGTTTTCACACCATTTGAGATATGAGACCAAGTGTAATAAAAGAAATGTTATTATGTTTCAAGTGCACACTTGGCGTAAACTCTTATTTAAGTTAAACAAAATATGTAAATAAAATTTAGTGTATACTCAAATTAATTTTATTTTAAACATGTACATCAAATCTAAAATCTCCACAAATGTTTTGAAGATGTTTTTTTTGACTCAAATTATTTCTGTCTTTCTGCTTTTTCCTTTTCCTGAACAATGACAAATATGTACTTCTCAACCAATGACCGTAAGTAACATGATGCTGTTCCCAGAAGTCCAAACTGGCAATAGTGTAGTTTTGAAGATGACCAATTTGCCTCAATTGTCAACTATAGCTAGAATCTGTGAAATTTTCCATTTATAATAATAACATTCTGAATGTTCAAAAGGTTGAGATATCAAAATGTGTTTTATAGTCTTATATTTTTACAAGGATTAAATACACTTCACCCATTTTTTCCCAATTCATATTATTTAACAGAATGACTCTATGAATATTATTATTATTATTATTTGCAGGCCCATACACGGTCCGAAGGTGTCCCTTGCTTTCCCTAGCAGATAGCATCAGACGGTTTGATTCAAGATGTAACAGAGGAGTAAGTCCCATTTCTGAAAATCCAAAATTTTGAAAACCGACGTGTAATGCAAATTTTAGCGTAGCATTCCGGTGAAGCTCCGGGAACGTATTTTTTCTTCTTTCTTACGCGAGTTTTTGGGGTACAAGACCCTTCTCGTCTCCAATCAATTAGTACCAAAAACTTGTGTTTTTGATGCAGTTATACCTTTATCATTAAACTTTGATCTCATAAATTGAAAAAAAAAAAATTAAAATTTAATTTTTTTTGTTTTTTTTACATTTCCCGGTTTTTTTTTATTTATAGGCCAAAACGCATGAATTTCCAGAAAGTTACATCTCTGTTTTTATTTACAAATACGTTTATAATTTGTTTTATATATCCTATGTAATCGCTCTCTCCTGCCAACCCGTGCTATTTCTGTTGGCAAGAGTGCCGGGCTAGTCATACGCGTCCCCGGTTCAAAGGCCAAGCCAATATGCCAGAGCACACTTTTTTTTAAACCCTTATGCGCAATGGCCATCTCCAGGTAAGATTAATAATAGTCAACTTTGTCTACCTGGAGTACTACGTAGTTAAATTTCAAAAAACAAATATAATCATATAGGAAATTTAACCATTCATTCTGTTAGTTGTATTACCTTTTACCACAAAAATCTTTAAAATATTTGTAGTTTGTGTTTTTGTGTTTTTTGATTTTTTAAATTCTTTTTAAGTTTTATTTAAGTTGTACATTTTTTTTTAATGTCCAACATGGAATACAATAAAAAAATTAATGGATTGCAATGGTTTTATGTGATAGTTTTGACAGTTGATTTGTTCACATGTTTTACTTTCTAGTTAAATAAACAAAATAGATGGGAAGAAACCACAGACATTGCAGACAGTCTTAACACTTCTTTGAAGTGCAAATTTTGTACCAGGTCCCGTGGACGCCACACAAGGGAAAATCTGTGGGGTCCCGCGGGCCTTTAGCGAGCTTTTTATTACCCGGGGCTGCTTTTTTTTGGAGTAATGCGCCATCCCCTCAGGGACTGTGCCAATGCATTGCTTCCTAAAAAGTGAAACAAAAGTATTTTCAAGATAAAGAAAACATATACGTCTCTGTATCTCAAGTTCGAAGCAATCAAATGTATCAATAGCTGAAATATACAAAACATCAAATGATATTGATTCAAACACCACACAATACAAGTAAGCAAAAGTGTCAATGACATGCATATTTA
Source organism: Ophioderma brevispina (assembly GCA_023653785.1). Lineage (NCBI taxonomy): Eukaryota > Metazoa > Echinodermata > Ophiuroidea > Amphilepidida > Ophiodermatidae > Ophioderma > Ophioderma brevispina. Next base: position 17,302 of record JAMKCH010030869.1, on the reverse strand, counting down.
ATGGATTCAATACAAGGTATGTCACTCTACACTGTGTATGAATCGACTAAGTAAAGGTACAATCATCTAACAATTTACACATGTACATATTTTAGACTCTCTGGAATTGAAGGTGATTGCTGCTCTTCAAAAGACTTTGATCAATATTTTTGACAACTTTGATTAAATGTAAACCGTGTCAATGACACTAAGACAAAAATGGTATGAATGCTATGTAAATTTAGTTATAATCATCAAACAAATTACAACACATGTACATATTTTAGGCTATTCTCTATAATGACATGTGAATTGTTGCTCATTCAACTAGGGGTTGCCACTTCATCAAAAATAACAAAAGATCAAAAGAATATTTATCAAACAATTGAAAAATGTGAAACAATGTAATTTGACATGCATATGGTAGAATGGTTTCAGATATGGTGACTATCATATGCTATAACTATGGAAAGATTGTAATCAAGAAACCATTTACACAGTACATATTTTAGGCTATTCTCTATCGACACATTGACTCTTCAGATGTCAAAAAAAAGATCAAAAGAATTTAGTCAAGCATTGAAGACTTGGTAAAACATACGTGTCAATGACAATGCCTTTAACTTTTCAAATATGGTGCTATAAAATACTATGCACTATCATAAGCAATTTTACACATGTAAATATTTTAGAATACTCTCCGGGAAATGAGGTGATTGATCCCCATTTGACCATTCCCAATCTGGAATTTTAAGTTTCATTTGGGGGGGGGCAGGGGGTTAGGGTAAGGGTTTTGAGATTATGGTTAACACTGAGGTATCCCCCTTATTACCGTATCTCTAAGGGGACTCATTAATTACCAGCTTTTCTTACCATGTTTTTGATTGGCTAACATTATATTATCACGCCTATTAAATGACCAATAATATTGTCCATTAATATTGGCCAGTTATCCCAGGGGTTAAGGATTGTTACAGGTGATGATGTAGATGACATGATTGTAATAAAGGGATATATACAAAATGGATAGTAGATGGGGTTGGTGTGTATTCCCCTCCCGTAGGATTTTCATGTCTAAAATTGATTTTGTTGCTGTTGGGTGTTCAATATGACATAAAAACGTCAGAAAATGATGGTGTGCAAATTTTTCCCAATGATCCCCCTCCTTCACGGGGGAAATGTTGTACGTGAAAAATTTAAAATCGAGTCAATTGTGTTTTAATGTGTACACTAACGCGTTCGGCTCGTCATAAGGATTAGAAAAGTAGATATTTGCCTATGTTCCAACCTTAGTTAAAGCGTTATAGACCCATAATTGTTCAAAGGTCACCCTGGGGTAAATGCTCCTATGTTGTTTGAATTGGTGTCAAATGATTCCTTGTTCATACTGAAACGAAAATGCATGTTTTAATTGATCTTTTGTATCACCACTGCGACATCCAGGAAGTTCTGGTGACCCCCATAGAACATGTAGACCCTTGCGACATTTGCTATTTAATTAGCAACCCAATGTCACACCCTGTAAAATAATACATTTTTGGATCCTGTGCAGAAAATACAAACAACTTATCACCAGTTTCAACAAATCTGAGGCATGGGTAAATTTTACCCAGGATGACCTTGAACATTATGGGGCTATAGACCTTAACAAAGGTCGGCGGACCAGGGCAAAATATACTTTTTATAATCCTGATAAGGAGACGGACATGTTAGTTGTACATTAAAAACACACATTGACTCGATTTTAACATTTGTCCCTGTAGTAACATTTCCCTTGAGGAAGGGGGCAGCAGTCAAAAATTGCACCCCATCCATTTTCTGACTGTCTGGTCCATATTTAATGAAAAACAGCAGAAAGGAAAATCAACTTTAGCACCAAAATCCTAGGGGAATTGTTTCATTGACATAACAACCCACACATTGGAGAATAAGAAGAAAAACTGTTACCGTAACCACTCGGTTATAAGCCCACCTTCAGGTATAGCCCACCTTCGGGTATTGAAGCCCACCCCCCAATTAAAGAAAATACAGGAGCAGCATACATGGGTTATAAGCCCAGGTGATAATTTTAGCATTAGAACACAATGTAATTTTAGCATTCAGGACACAATTGTGCATTAATTCACACAAACAAAAATCAAATTTCAAAAACTTGGAACTATTCTAATAGGAGCCATCAAAGCTTGTTTATAGAATTACTTTGGGAAGGGTGATGTGAAAATTGAACTTTATTTTTAGGTTTTAAATCTGCTACAACAAAAGTGTAAATAAAATGGTATCTGGTGAATAATATGTATTGAAATATATTGCAATTTTGTTATCTGGATATTGCTCCCAAGTTCTAGCCACTCCTTGGGTATAAGCCCCACCCTTTGAAGTGAAATCTTCCTTTTTGGGGCGGCTTATGCCCAGTGCTACGGTAAGTTTCTGAATTGCCTCATGACCCAAACAGACTGCAAGCTATATTATGGGAGGAATATTACGGAAAGAATTTTTGTATTGTGTCAACCACCCTAAATTGGTACCCTCAACGAAATAAACTGCGTGCCGTTGGATGTGGTGGCAGAATATTGAACATCAACTATTACAATCGGAGAATCAAGTGGCAGGAGATAAGGATGTGTGCTTGGCCGGATGATTCCTGGGCAGCGTAGAAAATAATAATAATAATAATAATAGGTAACATCACTCTGAGGAGGTTTATGGAAGAAACCACTATTTAAGGCATTACTATAATAAATGGGAAACCACTTTGCTACAATTTATTATATGTACTCTCGTAGTCAAGGCTCAAGGAAGAAAGTGTTGACAGATCAATCACTCCCTATAAAAGTCAACAGTTACAGACATATCAGTGATTTATCCAAAGGAGTGAAAATATTTGAAATTTTGCAAGGAATAGTTTAAAGTGAAGGATAATTCTGTTAGTAGAATTATCATAAGTTACTTTTTCCAACTGAGAACTAACAGAAAAGGAAGAAAAAAACGGGTAGTGTCAATAGATACAAATCTCCATTCAATTAAGTGTCCGTACGGACAGTAATGCTAAAATTTCCGATTTGTCTTATTAGGATGCTTCTGCCGTCCTAATAAGTTGCTGGGATGTTAGGATACCTGTACGTGTTATAGACATGCAAAAATCTGTTTTTTGATGATTTTTTTTTTTATTTAGGTGATCACTGATAGTGCCTGTAAGTTTGGTTCACAGCATACACCCAGTACCCGATATCCAATCAGATCTCCTAATTACAGGCTTGCGTTAGAAATTTTTTTCAGCAATAATATTGCCCATTAAAACAGAACGCAAAGGGCAGCTACTTGTTGCTACTCATGATACTATTACAATCATATTGCTGCTTATTGCTTTATTCCACATTATAGGGCTTATCAAGACATTGTCGATATTTTTATGTTGTAATGGAGGGGGAAGATCGTGAACACATCACCACATAAGACCATGAGTTGATAAATATTTTTTCTCATTCTGAATAAAATATTAGAAATTCTAAAATCTTGCTAAGCACTTTGAAAAAAAAATAAATCTTAGTTCTTGTATGCATGATGAATAAGTGTTTGGGTAAGTCTTGTCTTGAGTGTGTTTTCTGCACTTAGTATTACTCTACCAGATGAGGTTTGTTTTGATGGTAGAGAAGTTAAATTATTTCATTTTATTTATTTCTTTACAGTAACAATAAATATTTAAAAAAAAGACTTGCGCTTCTGACTTTGTTGCCTTAAGGGTCCATTCGGATTGTACCTTTTATAGTGGAGCGGTTTGGACTTCAAAATTGTGACAACCCCTCCCCTCGGGATCAACAAAATGCACCACTTCTATTCGAAAGTAGTAATAATTAATTTTAAAAAATGATGGTTGTGTCAAAAAAACTTTGGGTGGCAGGGGTGTTTTTGGTCAAAAAAAATTCACGTTTTGAGCTAAAAACTTAAGATATCAAGATTTATTAATTTTTTAGAAAAACACAAATTTTAATCTTCATGATACTATCAATCTCTGACTTATATTATAGATTTCTGTTTTATACAAATATAAAGGGTTCTTGAATTTTAGCCCCCAAAAATCACCCCTTTTTCCTAAAACAAGCATCCTTTTATCACGTGTCACCACAACGATTATTACCTGAACCCTATATGCACCGTATATAATTAAACCTATATCACATAACAAAAAAGGATCCATAAAAATAGATTTAATATTTACCTTAAAAAATAAAAAATAATAATAATTTCGATTAACTTGCAGCCCAAATTTCATTTTTTTTCGGCATAGAAATCATCCCTGCCACCAATATTTCAACCACAACCTCATTTTCTTAATCTTATATATTTACCCTTCATAAAGTGGTTGTGTTTGTTGTACGGTGGGGAGGGGTTTACTCGACAAACTGAGCACTTTTCAAGGCTCGACCGCTCCGCTAATACCTTGACCCAGGCCTTATCAAATTGGATGGATGTATTACACAACATATGAATAACCAATCAGAAGTAAAAAAGTCAATTTTGATTGGTTACATAGAGTTAATCAGATTGTTCTTCATGAATGAGCAAATCAGAGTTACTCTAGAAAGGTAGTTAAAGGTCATGAAGAGTATACAAATATTGAATGCTCATGGGGAAAATGGCACAAAATAACTACCAGAGAAGATGACACGAGACGTGGGCCTACTATTTAGAGAAAAAAATAGGCCCTAAATAGTACTGAGGAAGTTATTTTATTATATTGCACTTTTCACAAATATGCACAAGCAGGTTTTGTTTACATAACATATACAAATGTTTTGTCATTGATATGTTTTCACTAAAACAACTTGCCAATCAAGAATGTCGAGCGCGCATAGGCATAAGCGCCCACGCACACACGCCCATGTCCATGAATTGTGACTCTCTATCTCTTCTGCAAAATTCTCAAACTGCTCTAGACACATTTGTTTTATGGCATTTGATGCTATCTACACGCCCACGACAGCGGGCAATGCTCACGTGCCTGCTTCTTTGACTACCCACCCGTCACCCCCACACCACCTACAGCGGACACATAATTGTTTTGGAACACTATGTGCCAGATTTGGTTCACTCCCCCCCTCAATTCATGTTGCTTACAGGATGACGTTAGAGATTTGAAAAAAAGTATTTTTGTTATTAAGTAAAATGGTTCAATTAGAACTAAAGAGAGTAACCTAATTGGCTCAATTCCAAAGGTTTGAGTGAAACAGATTTTTTGTTTTGATTGTAGTAAACATACGTGCAGGATAGCAGTACCCAAAAAAAAACAAAAAAACAAGGGATATGTGTATTAAAAAAAATTCAGATCCCAGAATTTTGTAAAAAGTTGTGATTTTCTATATGAAGGACACAGAATTGAGATAGCTATTCACTCAGTGAAGAGGATGTGGACACTATTATGTAAATGTGAAAAATTGATTTGTTAGAAATTTGAGGGCGCCTTATCGGAAAATCTTCTGAGTCAGCCTTTTAAGCATGATTACCTTGGTCAATCTCGTCTTTCATATACTTTCAACACTGACTTGGGCGGGGAAGGAAAGGTTTTAGTGACAATGCAATTCAAGCCTATATCTCTTGCATAGCTGCCAATATTAACATGTTTTCCAAGGACTTATGAACAACATTGTAGCTTAAACCCCAAATTCTCCATTTTTAGTAAAAAGAGTAAAAAAGCAATGGAAATTGTGGTGAAAGGAAAGCATAAATGAAAATGAACAGCAAGAAATCATTGCAGACAAATTTTTATGGACTGCGATGACACTTTCAGAGAGTTCACAGTATTGATATTGTGAAGGGCAATAAGTTTCAAGAATCCAACAAGATTTTCAAAGCTTTACTAGGAAAGCTGAAGTCAAATGGAAGATGGAAAGCCAAACATCACAGTCCAATCAGCCCAAGTGATAAGCAACACATTCAATTCAGCTTGGATCCAAATACAGCAGGGTTGCAGCGCAAAGTCCAAATACAGCAGGGTTGCAGCGCAAAGTTTTCATAGACATATTTTACAAACTGCAGTAGGGAGAATGTTAGAGAAATGGTTATGGATTTTTATTTAGCGCACCAAGGAAAGTGTTCATCCAGAGGGTGTTTTGAATCAATCCCATGATGCATTGCAATGTTCCTATACTGTACTGTACTAAAACTCATGTCAGTACTTAGGGATAAAAAGTGTTCTAAAAGTTTCAGAACCCCAAGACATTACATAATCATGCTAAAAATTCCCTAAGTACTAATGCTTTGTGGGCTAAAATGAGCGTAAAAGTCAGGGGTTTTATGTGTTAAGAATAGGATTTTTGTGGGATCACATGACCCTACTGAGGTGAAATTTCCCAAAACTAGTGCATTGTGGGATTGACTCAATACACCCTCTGGTGTTCATCATTGTGTGTCCTTGAATGTCGCAAAGACCAAAACCCATTGTTAAGGAATAAGACTTTGTATGGTATAGCAATGCTCAACTGGTTACAACTATAGAGGTTATTCCTGTGACGTAATTTCGTATCGATCGGCGAATCTTCACCATGCTTACGGTACTGTTTACGGCACAACGGGCACATATATGATACAAAGCATGCAAAGCATTGTCAGAACGTTGTTTTGAATTGACTCAGTTCGTGTTTCCACCTTGCCTGGTTATTTTGGAATCATTTCATAAAGCTTCATAACATCGAATATGAATTAATATTTTCCTGTGAAAATTAAAAATGCCGAACAACCGCAGTCAGTCATCCGCAATTTATCACTAACTTTAATTATAAACTGATGATTTGCAAAACCGGGAAATGAGCCAGATTCTAGCGAGAGTGCTTTCTTTTTCGTCTTGTTTATAAAAAGTAAGTTACATCACAGGATGGAATCTTAGGATTAATTTTATTCCATGTTAAATTTCTGACTCCTGATGATGAAGAATACTAGCTAAGCTTCAAAAGAACAATTTGATTAAAGGCTGATTCAGAGATTTTGAAATATATAATTTTTGTGCAGTAATTAAAAATAGTCATCTAGAACTAAAGATAGTCATCGAAAATGGTTAATTCGAAAGTTACAGATGAATCGGATTTTTCGTTTTTATGCTCTAAATATGCATGCACAGTGTAACAGTGCCATAGGATACCGTGTATAACGAAAATTCCGGATCCAGAATTTTATAACAAAGTTGTGATTTTCTATAAGAAGTACTTCATTTTTAGCTTAGTTATTTCACACAGTGATTAGTATATGGACAAGCATTATGCATACACAAAAAACACGATTTGTTTGAAAAATGAGTGCGCCCTCATCGGGAAATCTCTGAGTCAGCCTTTACACAAATGTTGTCAAAACCTGACCTTATGCTCAGATCGAAACGTTCGTTTTGCAGATCATCTTTTTTAAAGCAGTATAATATTTGGCATAAAGTAATATTGGGCTTTGGATGATCCCCCGGGAATTTGTATATATAAACAAAACGGACATGACGGGGTAAAAACGGCGTATTTTCATTTAACATTCATTTTCTTTCATATTTACTGGAATATGAAATACTTTGCATAAGTTGTTGGTGGGAAGGTGCCGCGTAAAACAGTTCCCTGCACGAGCGTGTCGCGTCCATCGTATTGCCACAACCGGTGATGCATAGTGTTTTTCAGGGGCTCGTTTCGGCCAAGCCTGCACTATAGACCCCACTCCACTGCACTCTTTGAACGGGCTGCCGCGTGCCGGGTTGCAGTTCACAATGCGAATTTCATCCGATATTTATTTTGTAGTGGGGCATATTTTAAATATTATCAGCTGTTGTTGACCCAAAGGAGCTCAAAGGCGTGTAGGCCTACTTAAAAATATTTCCGACATATTACATTTCTACGCCAATTTCCAGAGTACGGAGACGAACTTTTTCATCTTTTGCTACATGCAAGGGAGAAGGAACTCTATAAGTTGACGCAAAGGCCATGTTGTTTTTGCTTGTAAATCTCAACTTATTTTTTTTCCTGAAAAGGAATGATTGTTTACTTTCCTACATACCACTAAAGCTTCCGTCATACATTTTCTTTCTTTTTAAATATAAATGCAGAAGTGTAAAAATCATGGCAGAATAGTTTGACTTGTCAGATATTCTCCAGCCTAAATGAAAATTGTACGGTCGTTCAAGCAGTGTATGGTTAGCAGTCGACACTACTTCTCTTTGTGTACCGTAAGCATGGTGTTTGAGCACGCTTAATTGCCGATCGATAAGAGGAATAACCTCTATAGTATCTTGGTGATTTAACCAAAGGCAGATGCAGCAGGAAATATACCAATCACTGCCTGCGAGCTACAAGCATCAACACATTAGACGATGCTGGGTTTACTTCAAGACACATCATGACTGTTTCTTTGCATAAGTCATCTGCACAAAAGTGAAGACCTGAAGGAAGGTATGTCAGATGCTATTTTATACGCTCAAGGCAGAGCTGCAGGCCTAGCCCAGGGCCATGATAAATAATAAACCACTGAAGATGCGGCACTGGGGTCTAAGCCTATGCCCACACCAGATGCATAACCTAGCAGCAATTTGTGTGACAGCCAAGTTGAGAGAATACTTGATGATATTACTTGATCTCCTGAACCTGGTTTCTTACAAAATCTAACAAATTCTCTTGTCATATATTCTACTTTAGATTTAATGATGCTCAATGATATACCTACCAGAAAAGCAACACACCTTCCAAGTAGGTCTATGTATAGAAAGGCAATACAGATCCTCACGTCATGGCCCGAAATTAGCAACCAACAATGCCATTTTATTGCAGTCAAGCATCAAACAAGTGCAAATGAAGTCTGCCGTCTATTTTGTGCTGAATTTCCCAATGCCAACCGAACTCCACCAGTGAAGGCTATTTACAAGATTGTCAATAAATTACCTAATCATACCACGCTCCATAATAGGAAGCGGATATTTAAAGCTTCAAGCAGACCTCATACTGGGTGCTTGCAGTGTAATATTGACTGGGTAAGAAGAGCATTACAAAGAGACCCAAATATCTCTTCAAGAAATAATCCTCTTTCAGACATTTCACAATCAACCTTTAGCAGAATTACAAGGATAGACATGCAATGGTATCCAAAATAGAGCAATGAATTACTCTTAGAAAAGACAGTTTAAGGCTCCGATGGGGGTAAACCAGTGATTTCTCAGAGTATCAACTTCTTTATTCATTTTTAGATATGAAGATGACAAAATAAGTCATATAAAGTATATATTTTCTTGAAGAGGAAAGAACAAAAAACATAAAGATGCATTTTCTTGTCATCAATCGGGAAACTATAATATGCAAATGAGCTAATTAACATAATTTGCATAAAATAGAGAAAATAAAAGAAAATGTTATTTAAAATGCATCTACTTACTATAGGGAAAAAAAAAAAAAAAAAAAAAAATACAGATCCTCACGTCATGGCCCGAAATTAGCAACCAACAATGCCATTTTATTGCAGTCAAGCATCAAACAAGTGCAAATGAAGTCTGCCGTCTATTTTGTGCTGAATTTCCCAATGCCAACCGAACTCCACCAGTGAAGGCTATTTACAAGATTGTCAATAAATTACCTAATCATACCACGCTCCATAATAGGAAGCGGATATTTAAAGCTTCAAGCAGACCTCATACTGGGTGCTTGCAGTGTAATATTGACTGGGTAAGAAGAGCATTACAAAGAGACCCAAATATCTCTTCAAGAAATAATCCTCTTTCAGACATTTCACAATCAACCTTTAGCAGAATTACAAGGACAGACATGCAATGGTATCCAAAATAGAGCAATGAATTACTCTTAGAAAAGACAGTTTAAATGGAGATGAAGCAAACATAAAACTTCTTCATGGACATTAAGTGATATGTTAAATATACGCTGCTCCGTTCAAGAAGCCCCACAGAACTTTACTTTTGATGTTCTATGGAAGACAAGAGGAAGTTACCTGTTTGGGCAGGCTTGCTTAATGAAAGGCTTCTTGGTCCTGTGTTCATCAAAACTGGAATTTAGATAATATCAATATGACTGGTGTTTTCCAGCCTAAAGCTGCATGGTCAGCAATGGAATGAAGCTATTCCCAGAATCTGGTCCATTCAAACGAAGCAAGACCACAATGTGCTGTGCGTTACATTTTAGACTTGACGAAGTTTCCCACACAGGAGTGTTTGGTAGTTGTGCCTTTGGATTGGGTCTCCATGTTCACCGTACCTCAAAACATTGAACTTTTTGGGGTTGGATGAAGCATCATGTGCATCTACCAGCTGAGGAAGCAGATCCCCTTTCATTGCCTTGCCCACAACATGCTCGAGAATGTCTGGAAGCTAACAGTATGAAGGGTTCAAGCCAAGTCCAGTGGTCTGTAACAAGGAGGGCAATTGGAAGGCTGACTGTCTGAAACTTTTTTTATTATTTGCACTCCACAAGTCGCCAAAGATTAACTCTTTGTTGCTTGATTAATGATAACAGAGAGCGGGAAAGATCATTTAACTAAAATGTGACTGATGTGCCATCAGTCTTTTGTCTCAAATACTTTTGAATGGATTTCCTTTTCAATCACATGAAATTTACACAAGAAATTGGAATTATTTGTAATGCTTCTAATCCTCTTTTATTTTTGAGTTTTTTCTACATGAAATCCAGCTGTTGGAAGAAGCTACAAAGTGTTTGCTTCAATTGCATTAGATTGTTTTAAATGTACTTAACATTTGGTATTGGAATATTGCTTAAGTGGCCATAATTCTTCATTTAATGTTATTCTGCTGTTGTCATTTACGTCGTATCTGAATTTTAATTTCAAATATTTAGTGGAAGATATGCTAACCCACTGCTGAATGTGAAGCCAATCTCCCTCCTTATATATTTGTTCTTGCACACTGGAAACCTTCACTCTGCAACTCTACTCGGCTGAGCCTCGTTGTTCTACTCAGATAATGCCGGTGATATGAATCGATAGACACACAGCAGAAGCTAAAAACAATACCTTTAATTTTTATATCACCCAGTTATATATAATGGGGGGGGGGGGGGGGGGGTTAAATCTGACATTAAATTTTTGGAAACTGTGATTTTAAGAAATCTCCGAATGTGATTTCTTATTCAACGGCTTTAGTGTGCGCAGGGGTGTGCCAACTGCACTTCTTTTCCCTCCCCCTCTCTCCCTCTTTCACTCACTCCCTCCTTACCTCCATTCCCACCCCCCCACCCACCCACCCACCCATTGGTTTTCTGCTATCCTTATCAGACAATCTTGGACGGTGTATATTTCTCGCCATGAGTGATATCAATCACTTTCGCACAGCAAGCCCAACTTTGTAAGCTTCCGCGAATTACAGTACGATTTACCAAGATACGGCACATTAAAACTGCATGAAGCTATGATTCACCCTTACTTGTGGTCGGACAAGCTGTAGTCATGCAACTGCTGATGTGTATGTCCATAAGAAATCATGGTTCTCACACAACTACAATCTTGGTCAAAAATAATAACCACACTAGTTTACATTTGGCTATTTTAGTTGGCATTTAGGTTATTTGAAGGTGGCCAAAATTTTCCCAAAGGGGACCTTAGAACTGAATTATGGTTCAACGGGGGTCTTGGTAGGCTGATGGATAGACATGAAATGGGGGTCTAAGGCGCACATACCTACCACTCCCGATGTCAGTGCCCCCCCCTTCCCGATTCAGTGCCCCTTCCCGATATCAGTTCCCCCGACCCATGACACTTCCCCTCTCACACCAATCAATGTGCCAGTGCAAAGGATCATAATTATGAGATTCAACTCTTTTTTGGGGGGGCAATTTCAACATCAGGCAGCAAAAGGTGGTCAACAATTTTGTCCAAGACTGTAGTATCTGTGCTTTGTTTTGCTTTATGCGGGATCAGTGGTATTCTGTTTTAATTGAAACAGCCAAAGTATGAAATATTCTCAATGGCCAATTAAAGGGTCATTTGTGATTCAACATCCATTATTCATTTTTCACTAAATATCTCAGAGAAAGCTTGTACACAAATTTTGATTTGATCCGATCGTTGCGGTTTGTGGTTATGAACAATCGCGTGTTCCCACGGTCCCCATATGGCAACATGTTGTAATTTCTGTCCATTTACGGACAGAAGATACAAAATTGCGAATTTCTTACAGATACACCAAATTGGAAATAAGATTAGGTACACATGGATTACTAAGACTAACGGTTCCGATGAAAATGAAAATCTCAGCTTTTTGATTAAGCGGGGGGATGAGGTCATGATCACAAAATGCCCCTTAACTTTGAAAACTAAACAAAAATGAGAGTCAAAGAGGTTTCATTCCAAATTAATTGTTTAACAAGGACAGGTTCAACATTTTTAATCATAGTAGTGCTGGCATAAATATTCGACCTACCCATCAGAGTTTCAAAACAAATATGAATTTTATTCTCTGCTAAATTTGCTCAGAGAACAGTTGATATCTACAATCATACATTTACTGGACATTTTTGTTATTTTTTAATCAAATTTCATAAAACTAAACGTTTACAGCATTGCCTCATCTTAAGTGGACATGAGATGATTTTTTTTAGATAACAAATTTCTCTCAAAATTTCACTGGATCGGTTGAGACCACCTACGAGAACGTTCGAAGGAGTATTGACAAACAGGTGAAAAAGAAAACCGGCAAACCTTGTTTGAACTTGCCTGCTATCGTAATCGGTCCCCATAGAAGACCATTGCTTTGACTTCTGTCTGACGACAGAAGTATAAATCATCATCTTAGTACTAAAGACGGGCATATTAGGCTAGTCACTTCAGGTGTGATCTATTACATTGGTAAGCATTCCAAAATGTAAAGCAGGGGTTCAAGAAAAATTGGGGGGCGCTTCTTTCTGGAAATCTCCTCATGTTCTCTTTAAGTCAGTGACTTGATAGAGGGCTTTGACAAAACTCATTTACATAATGATCAAGTTTTTTCAAGTGTAATAAGTGTAAATTAATTGCCCCATGGGTTTAATGACCCTACTTCAATTAATTCGCACCACATGTATATTACAGTTAGTGGGACATAATTAAGCACTCTGTTTTGTAAATCAACCACTTATGTTAAAGTCCTGGCTACTCTGGGGAAAAAAAAACACCACTTTACTGGGGATTATATACAGCAAATGAATGACTCTAGTACAGGGTTTCCCAACCTTTCGGGGTAGACGTTTCATATAGAAGTCCCCATTTGATGCAAATGAGGTATTTGCAATCATTCCGTCCAAGGGCTATGCACAACATCATACAGCGCATGACGGAATCAATTGAATACCTTCAATTGCCTCCACAGGCCGTCTATATGAACGTCTACCCTTTTTGACCCGAGACCCAATTTCTTGACAATTAGCTTGCGGCGACCACCATTACTCAAAATAATATATTTCTCAAAAAGACATTTGACCATCAAGTAAATTTGAGGTGTTGTGTAGAGGCACGTCAGCGGCAAGCCAAGTGTTCAAGCCAGGGGAAGGCGGAAGGTCACCTTGTCTACCCCAAACTCGCGGAATTACTGACGGATAGGAAAGCAAGGACAGTCCTTAAAAATCCTTAAAATTAAGAAATGGAATCTATTTTATCAATCCACACCAGTGACGAAGCAACTTCGGATGGTGCTCCCCATTCCTAAAACAAGTGTGCACGAAGTGTGCAACAATACCACTAATTTCATTATAATCAAGTTGAATTTTGGTCTTTGAACAGTCCTGTAAGTAGGAGTGGACTATAAATGGGTCATTTTTGCTTTTCATTAGGGCTGGGTTTCTTTGTATTCTATTATACCTATCTCAACGTGAAATGACAAAATTTTTTGCCTTGGGTCCGGGAAAAAAGTGTGCAGCGCCCTCTTGTGTCATGACTAATTCTATTGAGCCAATTTAATCTTTTTGCCACCAAAGAATCTGTCTCAATAGAAGAAACACACTATTTGTGTATTCAGGCTATGCATGTAATTACCATACAACATGTTTTATAACTATCCCTTAGAGTGAGAATAATTCACATATTATTTTCACTGCAAATGAATCTATGATGTGTTTGTTATTCCAGGAGAATGCAGTGAAATTATGCTCCGTCCACTGCTTACAAAACAGTTACAAAACACTCAGAGGTACATCCTGTGATCTTAGCTCCAACTTATCTACTTTGAAAAGTCTGAGGTAGTGGTGTACCGACCGGGGGGCAGGGGGGGGCAAGTTGCCTCCTCTGCTCGAAAAAGCGGGACGATATGGGACAAAATGTGCATTTTTATCCCTCTTTTTCAGGGAATTTCAACCAATTTCAGGCCAAATTTGGACAAAATTAAAGTAAATTCGGCAATTTTTGCACGCTATGCGCGCATTTTGTCAAATTTAAACTTAATTTGAGCAAATCACCGGGACAAATTTTTCCCCCTCTGGCGGGACGACTTGGAAATTTGCCCCCTCTGGATTGACTGCCTCGGTACGCCACTGGTCTGATGTATGAAGTGACAATGCACACGTATGTCCACACGCTGCCTTTTAATTGTAGCGTGCTTGTGCTTTGACTACGCACAGGTTACAAATTAACCGATATGATCGGTATTTTTGAAATCAGGCCAATTATGACCTTATCAGTATCTGATTGGTATCGGCAAAATTCTCATGTTTTACCTATTTTCTATAGCGATTAAATTAATATCAAAGATGTTCAAACTTGAATTAAAATTGTTCCAAACTGATGGCCAAACAGTGAAAATAAATTGAAACTGAGACAATCTATTATTTTATGTACACAAGAGTGTGTATGTTGTTCCTAATTTACTATTTCGCTGTTTAGTGGTTTACTTAACACCTCCTATGTACACAAAGGCAGCATTTTATAATACCTGCCACATGTTTTGATCGAGATCTCGATCACTTGAGCACTGTAAGTGTTAAATCAATCTGCTTCTTTGTGGCAGCTGTTGAAAACGGCAATGATTACGCAAAAAAAATGCACAGAAAAAATCAGAATCGGAAGGAACCAATTTTGAAATCTGTAATTGGTATAACAGATATCGGTTAGACACTGGCACAGGTCTGCAACCAGGATTTTTTTTAGGGGAGGGGACTTTTCCCCAAAATTGCAAGGGGGGGGGGGTAATTTGGCAAAAGTGGACTTTTCTTACCAAATTCTTCAATAAAAAAGAATAAAAAACCCTACTTTTGCCTCTTTTTGGCATTTTTTCAGCTCTTTTTGAAATTGGCTTCCACCCACACTGCCCCAGGGGGTTGACACTTAGCGCCTGTCATCTTTTGCTCCTTTACCCCACAATATGGCTATGGCAAAATACGAAAGTTCGCGCATATCAACAAAATTTATGGTCCCTCCTGTATTTATTAACCTCATGGTATAGAGTTACGTGTTCACTGTTCGTAACCATGACAGTAACGAACTTCGCAGTACAAGACTCGGCTATAGATAGCTCCCTCGTTTGAACCTAGGCCCACCCCAGTTTAAGGGGTTGGTTTCACGGAATGTTTATAATTTTAAGTATTTTGTTTTCAAATGCGCCCTATTTCAGTTATTTCAAGGGTCAAATTTGTTTGTTTGGTATCAAAATTTAAGCTCCTTTATTGCTCTTAAGATATATTTAATCTATTTTGATGAATCAAGGTGCTATTTTTGCTACAGCACTTGCAGTTTACAATTCGGGTCCCTTCAATTGAAATTTTCTGGAAATAGGGTAGTCTCTATCGTTGTTTTTGTAAAAAAAACTTAATTCACCGTATATCTTTATTATTATCAGCAATCAGAAAATTCACAAGCTTTCATATAAACACCAATTTAACGTTTTAAGTCTAAATAGTTACAAGATTATCGCCTGGATTGTTCACGAGTTTTACGTGGACTTTTTAGTACTGTGTCCTACCCCCTAAAATCTAAACCCGAGTCTTTATAGCGCCCCCTGTAAAGCAAGGCCAGGGACCCACCGTTCGTCCGTTAGTGTCATCTGCTTATTTTAATCCTCCTTGGGACTGCCAACCACTGGATAAATGCCTAACTACGCAACACACGAAAGTTAGGTACCATGTTGTATATTTGCCCACAATCTTAGTTGGACAGAATGACCTGCCAAAACACTGTTGGTCTCTATTAAAGGTGTGTGTTTACGATCGTCTTTGGGCCTCCTCCGATTTACCCGGAAGTAGTATCGATTTGTTATCAGAAGGAAAGGCAGTATGTTTCTCCTTGTTGTCCTGAAATTTGACCATCAAAGCCATTTCATTGCCAAGATATAACAAAAAAAACACCAAATTTATAGTTGACCTCAATATTAGCACAGCATGAATAGGGCTTTGCAATGTCCATATTGCTTTACCATCAAAACGCAAGTGTGTTTCCTACGGTACTTGATGGGGCATATGTGCAAGTGCAAGGCTTTATATCAAGTAGAGAACACAATAGCAGAGATTGGAACATGCACCCTTTAACAAATGCAAAAGAATGACCACCATTACTCTGACCTATAGTTAATTGGTCTGGTCTTAATTCCTTTCATTCAAAGAAATGTTTTAAACTTTTGATTTTGAGGGTAGCACTAAAGCATGAATTGTTTTACCTGCATTTACACCCAATTCAAGCAAAACCTCAATTTTGCCCAAAAAAAGTATAACACAACGATATACTGTCTTTGTATGTTTTTTATAGGGAACTTTAAATAAAGTTGCCATTGTGGTTAATAATCATTCAGGCAATGACGACAATAAAGAGGTAATAAAATATTGAAAACATGTACCATTTGGTTGAAGAATGGAGGCAGCCACTTTAACGGAATCCCAGGAGCTGAGCATACTCCGATTCACGATTGGCAGATGATTGTATCGCTCGTGGAAGCACTTGGTTGAGAACAATGGGGGATAGCAACTCAGCGGGTCGTAATCCTTGCGACAAGCTGTGGAAAAGGTCACAATAACAAACTTAAATGGAAGCACTTGGTTGAGAACAATGGGAAGCAATACAGCAGGTAGTAATCCCTGAGCAAGATGTGGGGAAAGGTGAACAATAACACACTTTAAATGGAAGCACTTGGTTGAGAACAATGGGGGATAGCAACTCAGCAGGTGGTAATCCCTGCGCAAGCTGTTGGAAAGGTGAACAATAAAAAAAAAAAAATTAACAAACTTTAAATGGAAGCATTGGTTGAGACAATGGGGGTGCAACTTCAGCAGGTCGCAATCCCTGAGCAAGCTGTTGGAAAGGTGAACATAACGAACTTAAATGGAAGCACTGGGTTGAGAACAATGGGGGATAGCAACTCAGCAGGTGGTAATCCCTGAGCAAGCTGTTGGAAAGGTGG